>CM031920.1:3024582-3118011 GCA_018703695.1 Prunus fruticosa | reverse complement strand
TGCTTTCAATTAAATTAAAGGGATTAGTCTTTCTATTTAGGATGATGGTAAATGTAAAGGCTAACACATCTCACTGTGAACAAGAAACTGATTCAATGGGTTATTATCAGTTCTTGCTGATTTTACAAAAAGATGAACTATGCTGATGATATGGAGAAGTCAAAACTGGATTATTGAACGGTTTAGATTTATTAGAATGCACATTCTGCAAAAGCAGAGAACCTAAATCCACCATTAATAACCAGATTCAGAGATCAGAACATCAATATTTCTTCTTCCCATCAGGATTGGCAGCACGCCGCCTGCGCTCCACAACATCCGCACCCACCACCTTCCCTTCCGCCACACCATCACCATCAACATCAACATGAATTTCATCTTCACTGTCTCTAGTGTCCTCATCCAAAACCCCAACCCCCACCTCCTCATCAGGCTCCCCAACCACCGTCTCCTTAATCTTCTGCCCTGTCTCCCTCACCGCACCCCACGCCCCCTTCACTGTATCCTTCGCCGTCTCTGCCGCCTTGCTCGTCCCCTCCTTCACCTTCTCCGCCGCCGTTTCGGCTACATCCTCTGTTTTCTCCTTCACCCCACATGCGCCATCTTTCGCCTTCTTCTTTGCCGTCTCCGCCGTCTCTGCGGCCTTGTAAGTCCCCTCTTTTGCCTTATCCGCTACAGTCTCCGCCATATCTTTGGTCTTCTTTTTTGTCTCGTAAGAGTAGTCTTTGGCTTTCTCCTTGGCGCTCTCTGCTGTCTCGGCTGCTCTGTTTGTTCCCTGTTTTGCCTTCTCTGCCACCATCTCCGCTGCGCTCTTTGTCTTCTCTTTCGCTTCCTGTGCATACTCCTTGGTTGTGTCTTTCACTTCC
The DNA here is from genome assembly GCA_018703695.1 of Prunus fruticosa. Lineage (NCBI taxonomy): Eukaryota > Viridiplantae > Streptophyta > Magnoliopsida > Rosales > Rosaceae > Prunus > Prunus fruticosa. The sequence continues at coordinate 3,117,145 of CM031920.1, read as the reverse complement.
TCTGCTTTTTGTTTGCTTTTTTCCAGGCCTTCTTCCATGGGTTCTTTTGCCTTCCTACTCACGTCAACAGACCCGTACTCTCGTTCCTTGTTCTTCCAGTTCTTGTCGGCAAAGCCCCTGCTGTCAACCCTTGAATCTCCCCTGTTCTCTTCCGCCGCATTTCGACCCTGAAATTCAAAATATAAGTTCCATTGAAATTAAACATGCCTATGCACATGAGATGAAGGAACAGAGTGTTAGCGTTAATTAATTAATTAATTACCTCGGAGAATTTGGAGGCAGAGGTGAAGCAGACCCGGGAGACTTTCCGAGAGGAATATCTGAGAGAGATTGAGGAAGAGGCTTGAGGAAAAGACCTCGAGAGGTTGAAGACGACATTTCTTGCTAGGGAAATCACTGCCATGTTTGGTTGCTCTGTTTTACTTTCTCTTTTCTCTTCTTCTGTGTCAACGTTGGTTGCTGAACATATCTCACCGCTCTCCGGAGTTGCATGTTATAACGAGTTTGGCCAGACAAAGGTGGCAGCCGTGCTGTTCGACACGTGTGATAGTCAATTAGTGGGGAGCTGAGGTAGTTACACATGTAACATCTTCTTTCTTAAATAGTCCGATGATAAAATCTTAATATGGGCCACATCAAATCTTGGACAGCCCGAAATGGTAAGGTCATTTATGTTATGGGCTACATTTGTAACGCTAGCTCAAGTTATTTTTGAAGCCCATTTATTTGTTTCTTCAAAAAAATTTAATAAACAACACCACCACTGATGAAATAAAGAAAGACTAACAATGAAAGTTTGAGAACAGTATGTTAAAAGCTATCAAAAATAAAAGATATGCTTTGAAAAATTCTTTTAGGTCATTTTTAGTATCTAGTGTTGGATTAAATTGGATAACTTGGTAGATTAACGATATGATTATATTGGGTTGCCTCAAATATATGTCAATTTACAATTTCATCATATTCTAATCCCTAGATGATTGAATTGGGAAAAATAGACCCCTACTAAAGATTTGTGTTTTCCACTTTACTCTTCATGGGGTTTTTATATAAGATAAATCATTCTTTATAAATGGTTATTTCCCTAATTTCATTTTATAGTATATTGAGCTTAGACCCATAAAATTCATTTTAAATCACTTACAACCCTTCCCTATATTTTTCTATTTAAAATATCTTTTTTTTTCAAATAATACCCAATGACTAGGATCCAACTAAGTAAGTTACCTAATATAACTTAAAATCTGATTTATTGTATTTTTTGGATTCCAAAACTACCCATATTTATAAGTTAATGTGTTACACGAGGGAGGAGGGGGTTGTAACTAATGACACATGTTGAATTTGGAAAAATCTCCAAACAGTTATAATGGATGTGGGAATTAATTTATAATCTTATTTGAAATTAAATATTAAATTCAACATTAATGTATTAGTAATCTATAGGTGATTAACGTTTCAATTTATTAAATAAAAAAATTATGTTGTTTTTCTTTTATGAATTATACGACTAGTAATCCTTTTATTATAGTTTTATGAATAATAGTGTACATTCTAATTATGTTGAAAAAGAATTTGATAATCTTTTTTTTATTTATGAAAAATATTTTTTTAAATAAAATGAACCTATTTTTTCTCTAAATAAAGCACCTATTACTTGTTTTATGAAAAATAATTTGATCATCTTTCTATTGTTTGTTTTATGAAAACAATTTTTTTCAAAATGAATCTATTTTTTTCTCTCCAAATAATGTACCTTTTTTTTTTCTCTCACAATGTACCTAGTAAAACAATTTACCTAGTATAATGAACCTATTTTCAATTATACAATGTACCTATTTTCTATAATTTACCTAGTATAATAAACCTGTTTTCAATTAAAAAAATGTGCATAAAATTCAATTATACAACATACCTATTTTTTATTATAAATTATTGTGTACCTATTTTTAATTTATGAAAAATGTACGGAATTTCAATTACAAAGTAACTGACCTAGTTCTTAAAAAAAAAATTGGTAAATAATATACCTATATTTTTATACGTGTATATTTATATTTATATCTTTCATATGTGCATTATTGGATATGTAATTTACATTTTTTTTGGTTTGCAATTTTAGGAGGCGATCTGTTAGAGGGAATGACAACCAAAAGAAATGGGGTGATTGATATGCTATTAATAGGGAGTTTTAATTACAATTATGGCAGTTAATGAAATGTTTGGAATAAATTATAAACTAGCATCTTCGCATGCGCTTCCGCGCCTCCGATAGGCTTTTTTTTTATAAAAAAATTTAAAATTATTTTAGAATTAAAAAATATAATGGGTAGTTGTGTTCATAAAAATATGATCAATTATCTGAATTTTCTTTTAATTTTAATTTTTTTAAATATAAAAAAGTGTGAATTTACCATATTATCCTCATTTAATTAATAATTTCAATTCTTAATGTTTACATTAACCAAGGCAGAGAATGGTGAAACATTCAAAATATCAAAAAATACCATTGGTTAATGCAAACATTAAAAATTGAAATTATTATTATGACCTCTTATATCATACTAGTCATTTAAGTTTAAAATTGGATTTTACACATGAATTTATAGAATGATGGGCATATGTCTAGGAAATAGAAATTGTACGGATCTATAAGCCATTGATTTTATTTAGTTTTTTGCATAGGTACATGTACCTAATCCTAACTCATTATATCGTAATCCTAATTCATCACCCCCCACCCGGCCCCCCCCTACCCCCAACATATCCTATCGTTATCCTATCGTAATCTAACTCATTACCCGGCCTCTATCACTCGTTTGGGCACACTCTCACTTCTTTACATTCCTATACCTCATACTCTAATTGATCTGTCAGTTTGATTTAGGAGACCTGTTTAGCCTTATATGTGCAAACCAACAAGCCTGTGAAGCTTAATGGAATTCTGAACTTGTATTGTATACCCGGATTGGAAGAATCTGAATGCAAATATTGCACCTTGTCTTGAACATAGAAATTGCAGGCTTATTCTTATCGACTCCATCATCTGTATTAGTTTTCAACACAAATCTTTGACAATAATCCTCACTGGTCCTGCATGCCATTAAATTTCACTGCTTGGAAAACTATGGTAACATTCAGTTAACTAGAGCATTGTTGGCCATCTAAGTTGACAAATAAGTATGATCTTTGTTAATGTTGCATTACTGAAATAAGTGTACGCCATTACAGAGGTTGAAGGAAAAAACCCAATTTGCAGTTTTTATATAATAAATCCATCAATAACCAGATTCACAGAGCAGAACATCAATATTTCTTCCCATCAGGATTGATCGTATCATTCACCGCCTCCGCCGCCTTGCTTGTCCCCTCCTTCACATTCTCCACCACCGTTTCCACCGTCTCCGCCGCCTTGCTAGTCCCCTCCTTCACCTTGTCCACCACCGTTTGCCCCGCATCCTCTGTTCTCTCCTTCACCCCCAACGCGCCCTCTTTCGCATTCTCCTTCGCACTCTCCATCGTCTCTGCGGCCTTGTTGGTCCCCTCTTTGACCCTATCCCCTACAGTCCCCGCCAGATCTTTGGTCTTCTGGTTTGTCTCGTACGCGTACTCTTTGGCTTTCTCCTTTGCGCTCTCTGCTGTCTCGGCTGCTGTGTTTGTTCCCTGTTTAGTATTCTTCTTCACCGTCTCCGCTACGCCCTGTGCATACTCCTTGGTTGTGTCTGTGATTTCCTCTGCTTTTTGCTTGCTTTTGTCCAGGGCATCTTCCACGGTTTCTTTTGCCTTCCTACTCACGTCTCGTTCCTTTTTCCTCCAGTTCTTGTCTTCATATCCCCTGCTGTCAACCCTTGAATAATATCCCCTGTTCTCTTCCGACGCATTTCGACCCTGAAATTCAAAATATAAGTTCCATTGAAATTAAACATGCCCACATGAGTTGAAGAAACAGAGTGTTACTGTAAATTAATTACCCCGGAGAATTTGAAGGCAGAGGTGAAGCAGACCCGGGAGACTTTGCGAGAGGAATATCCGTGAGATATTGAGGAAGAGGCTTGAGGAAAAAGCCTTGAGACATTATTGGCTAGGGAAATCACTGCCATGTTTGGTTGCTCTGTTTTCTCTTTTTCCTCTGTGTCGACGTTGGTTTATGATAATGTCTCACCGCTTTCTGGGGTTGCATGTTATAACGAGTTTGGGCAGGGTAAGGTGGCAGCCGTGTTGTTCGACACGTGTAGTAGTCAGTTGGTGGGGAGCTGAGATAGTTACATCATCTTCAGCCTCCCTTGTCGACATAATTTATGTGGCTGCTGATGCTTGTGGTGCTTCCAGGCCCCGTTTGTGCTTGGGCTATAGTTTTGAAGCCCATTTATTTGTTTCTTCAAACTTTTTGGGCATTCATTTCAATCCAATCCATGTAGAAAGCTATCAAAAATAAAAGATTTGCTTTGGAAAATTCTTTTAGGCCTTTTTCTAAGAGTATAATAACTAGTCATTAGAGTGATGAAGATTTTCTCATACACACGACGGATGTTACGGGAGTTCGAATTTGACACCTCTAGTATACACACAGCGAATGTTATGGGAGTTCGAATTTGGCACCTCTAGTCTGCAAATTAAGACACTATGATCAGATTGGGTTGAGTCATCCAATCCGATTCAATATTAAGGGACAAAAATGACATGGAGCCGATTGAGATTGCTTTGGAAGGTACAGAAGAGAACAGGTTGGAAATTAATTAGAACCAATTAATTCAGTGAAGGGTCAAAATGATGTCACGTTTTGAAGAGGGTGTGTGTGTTGTGGTTGTTGTCCAGTTGTATGTACTGGGGCGACGGTTTCAGTCAGTCGGTCAGGCATAATGCCAATCGGGATAGGGGCATATTCTTCCCGCTTTCCGTTACGACTGCTACAACCGAGGTTAATTTGGGAATTGCAATCTTCAGGTGCTGACAAAATTCTCTCTTGCTTTTACTCAAATATAACATATGTGCAAATATGTCAATTTACGATTTCATCATATTCTAATCCCTAGATGGTTGAATTGGGAAAAAGAGACTCCTCTGTCATATAAATTGTTGTTTCTCTGATTTATTTTATTTAGTTTTTCACATTGGCAGGAATCGAACTCTGTACATCCTAACTCATTACCTCGGCCCCTCTAGTATCACCCCTTTGGGCTAACACTCTCACTTCTCTACATCCTATGCCTCATGCTCAAATTGATTTGTTAGCTTGATTTATGAGACGTGTTTAGCCTTATATGTGCTAACCTACTAGCCTGTGTGTGAAGCTTAATGGAATTCTGAACTTGTATTGTTTACCTGGATTGGAAGAATCTGAAAGCAAATATTGCACCTTGGCATGAACATAGTAATTGCAGGCTTATTCTTATAGATTCCATCATCTGTATTAGTTTTCTAGACAAATCTTTGACTATAACCCTTTATTGATCCTGCCTGCATGCCAAAAAATTTCCCTGCTTGGAAAACTATGGTGACATTCAGTTAACTAGAGCATTGGCTTTCTAAGTTGACCTCATCTTTGTTAATGTTGCATTACTGAAATAAGTGTATGAACACAGGCTGCTCATGTCAGGCAATGACAAATCTAGTCTTTGTTCAGACATTTGATGAGCTATAGTGCTTATTTCCAATTGTAGTGTCTTTAAAAGAAAAATTGAAAAATTGTAAAGACAATAGTGCTTGTGGCTGGAATTCATGCATGTGCTGCAGATACAAGCAATGCATCTAAGAGAGGAGAAGCCATCTTCAGCCATTCAAATTGTTCATATTGTTTGTTCACGATAAAGTTGTTGCTTACCCCTCCCTGACTCATTTATGTATTCATTAGTTCCACATTAGTTTTGCATAGCATTCATGTCATCTCCTGCAAGTATCATATTTACATGTATCAGTATGAGGCATGACTACCTTATATCAGTAAAGGAAACTTACATCTGTGAAGCAACCCTTGGCCTTTGTGTTTTTATATTGGAAGTGCCAACAAGACTCTGACCAATATTGTTTCTGTTTTCAGTTATCAGTTGCTTAATTTGAACTGGATTAACTTCTAACGATATATGTAGGTTTCCATATAGTTGTGTGATTAAAATTTATAGCATTTTACCATTCATGATAGTTAATGCCTTGTCCTGGTTTTGTTATCATTATTTGTTCACTGAATGTGGTAGAACTGTATAGTATCTAACTGCAGGAGGATGATTTGTAGGTAGTTTGTAATGAACTTTAATAATATCATAATATCCTCACCTTTTCCTTTATGGGATTTCAGATTCTGTTGTCCCTGCAGATTTGAATAAGTAGCCATATTGGTCTAGATCTCTGTCTTTTGAAGATTTGATGTAGTTATTGTTGAACAATGAGTAGCACTTGAAATTCAAAATCTAGAGCCAACAAAATGTGCATTGCACCAATCAGCATCACTCGCCAAGATTAGCATTTTGACTGAAACTTACAGCATGATGAAATAAAAGAAGTCTTATCAATAGCACTTTTGAATAAGAACCTTGGACATATCCTTATAACATAAAGGATGATGTTGCATTTTCCTTCTTCATTGTCCTCTGAAAGGAATTAAGCCTCACTTCATATTGCACTTCCGTCTGTCATGAATATCTGATTTACAGGAGATCACGAAATGCTAATTTCTGTGCTGCCATTTATCATAAATGTCTTACTCATATTGTTAGCTCTGTTGAGTATCTAGCATAAGTAACATTATATTCAGATCTTTTCCACTATGAAATAAAATAAACTCATATTCATTTTCTCAAAGAAATGAAGAATAACTAGAAGTTCAAATATTAGTGTTGAACCAAGTTAGAAATCATATTCTTTTGTTTGGATAGCAACCCTCATTTAATTTGATAACTTTCTCAAACCATTATGTAGTGTTGTGATATTAAGCTTCTTGTAGCTTTTGGATGTTTTCCATGTCTGAACTCTGATTTTCAGGAGATTGATGATATGCTAATCCATATAGCACCATTATTGATTGTACATGTCTCCAATCATGCTTTAAATTGTCCATGGCATATTTAGCCTACCTTCTCTTAAGTTTTGGAAACTTTTCTTGACTAATGCGCTTAAACCATATTGGTATTCATTCTCTATCATTATATCAGGTTAAGACTTTCAGATAAGTTTATGTATTTTAAGCCAACGAAGGCCAATTGGGTGGCCAAACTATATTCAGTTGCTTGCTTTTAATGTAAGCTTTGTACATGTACATTTTCTTATGCGATGCTTTCGTAATTTTATTATGAAAAAAATTGAAAGAGGACGGAACATAAATGATAAACTGATCTACTTACCCAATTTGTCTTTTTCGACCATAAGTTCTTTCCACGTTGAACAGGTTGAGCGTTTTCTCCATGACCGACATCTATATAACTGCCTGGGGCAGGTGTAATCACCTGGGCATTTTGATTTGCATGTAGCTTTGTCGAATCTCTTTATCACTTCTATATGAATCCATGTTCAAAGGTTGAGCGTTTTGCTTTTATGCATGATTGCCATCTATATAACCGTCTGGGGAAGGTGTTGGTTTGCATGCATATTGTCGAACCTCTGTCACCTCTATATGATTCCACGTTCTGCAGGTTGACGATTTTTCTCCATGATCGACATCTATATAACCGTCTGGGGCAGGTGTAATCACCTAGGCATGTTTGGTTTGCATGAAGCTTTGTCAAATCTCTTTATCACCTCTATATAAATCCTAGTTGTCCTAGGGTCTCTTCACAATTCAGTATTCAAGTTTTTCTTCCCTGTTATTGCTATCAAACCTTCTCTTCATTTATAACAGAAGCAGTTGAAATTTTCACTCTGGTGACGATTATAGGAGCAATTCATTGTCATGGAGCTTCCTAGTCAAAGTGAATACCACAGTGATTCTGTGGCTAACCCTGTAAGTTCTAGGCAGCAATACTGCATCTTATGGCTTTTTTTCTGGCATGGTTGTTAATTTCTTTCAGCATTGCTGCTATGATATTATAAATGAATTTTTTTTCTTCAGCAGGTACCTGTGTGTGAATTTTGTATAACAGTTATCAGGCCTCTATTAGGATCCCCAGTTTGTTTATGTGTTGTTTGGATTACCTTCTATGCTTAGATTATTATCTATAAGTTCTGCCCCTGGTCTTGTTTCAAATTGTTTTTCTATTACATCACATCACCTTATGGATTGGAGTTGGTAAGATATCAAAATCATACCCAAGAAAGAAAGATCATGAAGTAGCAAAATTTTAAGTTTAATTTGCTTCCATTTTTAACCAAAGGGATATATGGTTTCCTCTTTAGCGTATACAGATATGACAAACTTGTGGGGATAAATATGAACTTCCATTATTATTATTATTATCCGTTACAATTCATTACATTTTATAAATGCTTGACACCATTTTCAGTTTAAGAGAATAGTGGAAGGCACTATATGTATGCATTTTCTGCATACAACGAATTATGCTTCTGTGACCATAAGATTGTAAAGAAGAAATGTTTTTTATGCAGGATGGACTCGTAGGCGGTTTCATTTCTCACATTGTGGGTGATATAATGACAAGTGAGCAAGACATGGTATCAGATCATGAACTTGAAGTGGTTCAAGTTAAGATGAAAATGAAAACTCAAAATCCCTTGAGTTCATCAGGTTGTGCTGCTCCTTTTTACTCACATTCCCAACATTATAGCAATCTTTTACTCACATTCCTAACATTACATAAAATAAAAACATATATAATAAATTAAAACGACACCTAATCCCTTAACAAAAAAATCTTATTATATATATAAAAAAAAAAAAAAACAACCTAAGAGGTTGAGTTCTTGGTGTGGTATTTCTGGGGAAGGTCTTAATTTGCAATGTTGGCCTTCATTTTGTCTTATGTGACATTTATAGCACTTGTCATATGAGACACCGTGAAGCCTGGTTGCAAAGAGAGGAAATCATCCCTGAAAATAGCACTCCAATAACTTTTCCATCTTATAATTTGTTGCAGGTTAAGGCTGGTAGGCGCCTGGGATGCTGGCTTTGGAGAGAGAAAGAGTGTGAGTGAGAGTGAGAGTGAGTCTTCAGAGAGGCAGAGAAGCAGAGGAAGGAAGAAATGTGGTATGACAGAAGGAAAGTCTGCCACATTTGAACCATAAGAGGCGCCAAGTTTGAAGCCTCTCCTCTCTGCTGTCTACCATTTCTCTGATTCTGTTCTCTTTTCACAGACTGGTCAGATGGGTTTTCCAAAACCACCAGCCTCCGGCCACTTGTCACTCACTCCACCCCATCTGACAGCTCCTACTCTTCCATCCCATACTCTTTCTTTCACCCCAATTTTCTCACTCGCTGGCCCTCCTCCTTGGCCTTTTCTTTATGTTTATCTTTATTTTTTCTTATCTCTCTCTCTTTCCTTGTCCACTTCCCCGCACCCCCTTATGTGTTTTTCTCTCTTTTGCCACACCTGGCTTCTCTCCATTGGCAGCATCCCAAGCTCCCCAGCTTCCCCATAGCCTGCAGCTTATAAACACACACACTAACACACTAACATAAAACCAGGATACCACCACCACCTTCTCTGATCACCAACACCAACCCTCACTGTCAAGAAACACTCTTTGTGTTCACAAATCTGGAAATGGACAACTTCCACCCACCTTCCATCCCCTCCACATCAACCATAACCTCCGCTCCCCAAGAGCATCATTCACAGTTGTCCATTTGTGAACCAATGAGCTGTTCCCCTTCAACAACTTGTAGTCCTTCAACCACTCAGTACTATTGTTATCCGGCACAGTATCTAGCACCAAATCCGGGCCTGCAATTCCAATACTCATATCCTTATCAGCAGGCCGGTCAGCCCATGTATCCGTTCCTGGTCAGTGGCCAGCCAAATGTGGTAGTGTCCACAGAGCAGGACAGCCTGGTCGGATCAGGATGGACTCTGGATGCATTAGTCTCCAAGGCGGCGGCGAGAAAGGAGAGAAGGATGGCCAGACAGAGGAGTCTCAGTTTGAGCAGAAACAATGCCAATGCTGCTGCTTCTTCTGAGTCTTCTTCTCCATCTTCAAGGAGGCATGCTCCATTTCCGTGGAATGAGGATGATGATCGGGGAAGTATGTCCACGTCATCGTCTGGTGCTGGTACTGATATGCAGAACATCAACAAACACCTCTACACGTTCTGCACGCCGGATAACAAGGTGTAGATTTTGTGATCTCAAATTTGAACTTTGCATGTGTTTCTTTACATTATTAATTCTGTGTCTTTTGTTTTTTCTTTTACAGAAACTGAGAGTGATGTTTAAGAAGGAGTTGAAGAACAGTGATGTTGGATCTTTGGGCAGGATTGTCCTTCCAAAGGTGATGTTTGTTTGCCTGTAAAATCTCCGCTTGTTTGGCTTTAACTCTTTTTACTCCTTTTTTTGTTTTTTCTTTTTCTTAGGGAAAGAGAAAGAAGCAAAAGGGCCAACCAACCAACTTCTTTACTCTGATTTGATTTACTCTTATTGACTACTGCAAAATGATTCTCCTCATCTTTTTATGAACATTATATTAAAAGAAATGAAACTCTCTGATATCGTCCAAGCTGACCTAATACCGTGTTCTACCATCTCATTCACAGAAAGAAGCAGAGGAAAACCTTCCAATGCTCTCTGACAAAGAAGGCATCCAGCTGATGATCAGAGATGTATATTCTGACCAGGAGTGGGGCTTGAAGTATAAGTAAGTGTATGGACAATACTATAAGTTAATATTTTAATGGCAAGCAAGCCCATCTATAGCAAGAGTTTTTTGCCACTTAATTGAAGCCATTTTTTCTGTCTGTTGAACTAACACAGGTATTGGTCAAATAACAAAAGTCGAATGTACCTCTTAGAGAACACAGGTAAAAAAAACTGACACACTTGATAATAAATTTCATTGCTTTTGGGTCACTCTCTTTGACAATCATGCAAATATATTAACTTTACTAACCAGAGTTTCCATTTTTTTAATGCAACAGGCGACTTTGTTAAGCAAAACAAGTTGGAGGTGGGAGATTGCATTTGTCTTTTGGAGGATGAAGACAAGAACCTTGTGAGTTCTTCTTTTCTTCCTTAAAACAAAACCTGTTGCATTTTAAAATGGGATTTTGAAAATTGAATACATTTTGAAGAGCTTGTTTGAGCTTATCTTTTTCCATTACGATGACTATATTTTGAGGAGGATAGTTTGTGAAGGTACAAGTTATAAGACCAAATGGAAAGGTTCATGTATGAAAAAAAAAAAAAGGAAGGCTATTGATGGAGATGTGTTGGCAATAACACGAGTATTTTGCACCTGACTGGCCTGAGAGTTTAGAAACGCTTCCAATTAGTTGGCAGGACCTGCCTTATACAAAAGACAGCCTAAGAGCATCTTTAATACTACAGAATAGAAGACTAAAACTGGTGTTTTGGTTCATGTAACCTTTTACAAAAAAGAATAATAATAATGATATTCCCAAAAGGAGAAAATCGCTAGAGTTTATGGCAAGACCATTAATATGAACTGAAGTCATATCTTACACAGATCTGAACTGTCAATGTTTGCTGTATTTTTAATTCTGCATGTTGCATATAGATTTAATTCATGTTGCTTATCTCAATTAATGTTGTCTTAACTAAGCTTCTTTTACTGCTATGCTGAGGAAACAGTACATCTCCACAGAAACGAGAGCAGGATCAATACATGCCAAGCCCCCCTCACACATCAACATCAACAACAACAACAACAACAGCAACCATAAAGCCAACAACTCAAACAGCAACACCACTGCCGAAGGCAACACTCTGGACTCCGACCCCAACTACGCCGACGCCAACACCAACACCAATGCCAAAAGCTATAGCAACAACCACAACGCTACAGCTGACATACCTACACCTTCGGCGTATACCTATGTAGCTAGGGATGAAGAAGATGCATCATCATCATCACTAGCACTAGTTGTACAACAACTTCAGAAAGAGCAAGAAGCTAACACCATAATTGCATTGTCCATGACGGGTGCTTCTTCGCCACACATACAATGTGAGGAAGCTAACGACGCCACTGGACATATCGAAACCTCTACGCAACCATCTACATTGGCAGGGGTCGAGCCTGCCCCATCACCATCACCGTCACAGAGTAGAGCAATGACGAGGATGGCAAATGATGATCAGTTTGAGATCGATGACTGCTACAAAGGCCTTGGGACACTCCCGGAAGTTGATCGCTATAAGTATTGTGATGACTTTTGTCTTTTTTATTATAACAGCAGCATAACGACGGACGACGACAAGTCGAAGTGGAGGAGCTGAACAACATTTGATTGCATTACATTACATGGTTGAGCAATTTGTTACTTTTTGACTTTCCTTTTACTGGCACATGATTTTACCAAGTGTTTCATGTGCTGGAGAAGATATAGGAAAATCAAATTATTGATGTGATGTCAATTATATCCTCAGTGGAATAAAATTAAATTTTTTCTTAAATTAGTCTATTTTTACGTATTAATATTTTTTTTCGCTAAATTCCACAAGTTCAAGGTAATTGCATATGTATAATAATCAACAATCATGTGAAACACCCAGGTTTCAAAATTCAAAAATTGACTTTAAAAAAGAAGAAGAAAACTAAAAATAAGATGTTCTACACCCACTCTCTCTTCAAATAAGAAATTGTTTTAGGCACACCAAAGGCAAAAAAGGCTTAATAACGTGGAAGATCGACCTATCTAAAGCCTATGACAGACTTAGTTGGAGTTTCATCGAAATGGTTCTTATTGAAATTGGGCTTCCAACTAATCTGATTCTTTTGATCCTTCAGTGTGTCTCTTCTGTCACTTATCAAGTGTGTGTCAATGGGGAACTCACTGAGACCTTCACTCCTAAAAATAGTATTCGACAAGGTGACCCCCTCTCACCTTATCTCTTTGTCCTTTGTATTGAAAAACTCTCACATCTCATTGTAGATGCTGTCGAGAAGCGTACATGGAAACCAGTGAAATCTCTGCTCAAACTGGGCCTGCAGTTTCCCATTTGTTTTTCGCCGACGACTTGATTCTTTTTGCTGAAGCGAGCACGCAGCAGGCTAGAGTCATGAAACAATGTCTTGAGATTTTCTGTAAAGCCTCGGGCCAAATTGTCAATTTTGAGAAATCAGCTATCTCCTGTTCCCCGAATACTAATAAGGAGTTAGCGGCTGAAATCAGTTTTATTTCTAGTTCACCTCTCACAAATAACTTAGGCAAGTACTTGGGAATGCCTCTGTTGCACACTAGGGTGAATAAGGCCACCTACTGCAAGCTTGTGGAGAAAGTGCACGCTAAACTTGCATCCTGGAAAAGTAAAGTTCTTTCTATTGCAGGTAGAGCAACTCTAATCCAAGCTGTCACCTCTGCTATTCCTATTTATGCTATGCAAACTGTCAAATTGCCTATGAGCATCTGTGGGGACCTTGATAGATTAAATCGGAATTTTTTCGGGGAGGCAGTGACAAGAAACAGAAAATTCATCTATGTCAGTGGGATATTGCAAGTAAACCTAAGAGCCATGGTGGTCTTGGCTTCAAGAAAACTCATCAGATGAACCAAGCCCTTCTAGCTAAAAGTGCCTGGAGATTATTGAAGAAGGAGGAGGGCTTGTGGTCTCAGATTTTTGAGAAAAAATACTTAAAGGGTCTTTCCTTTTGTGAACCTCATTTGACTCCTACGAAAAACTGCTCTCCCACGTGGAAGGGGATTTTATTTGGTGCTCAAATTCTTGATAAAGGATTGACTTGGAGGCTTGGAAAAGGAGATCATGTCAACTTTTGGAATGACAAATGGTTATGCGATGAAGCTCTTATCTACCATGTGGCTGCTACTCCTGATATAGATTTGAATGTTGCTGTTTCTGATTTCTTTACTAATGGCTGGTGGGATGTAAAAATATTACAAAGTGTCCTACCTGAGGATTGGGTCCAGAAAATTATAAATTGCCCTGCTGACTTTGGGGGGCAGTTAAAGGATTGTCAAATATGGAAACCTACTTCTAATGGGTTGTTCTCTGTCAAGTCAGCATACAACCTTCTTTTCAAGGGGACAGAGTGGTTACATCCTTGGTGGAAAGTGCTATGGAAACTCAGAATTCCTCCCAAGATTCAAATCTTCTTCTGGTTGGTTTTTCAGGAAAAAATCTTGTCGAATGATCAGCGTACTCAAGGCATTTAACTGCAAATCCGGAATGTAACATCTCTGAGTGGCCTATTGAATCCACCATGCATATCCTGCGGGACTGTCCTAGAGCAAGAAGAGTGTGGAATTTATTTATTGATAATATTCATGACTCCTCCTTCTACCAAGCTGAGCTACACCTTTGGCTTTTAAACAACCTGTGCTCTAAGGTACATGCCTCTCAGATCCCTTGGAAAATTTTATTATGGAAGTGGAGGAATGAGTTTATCTTTAAAAATGAAGCACCGCTACCTTATAATATCCAAGAAATAATTTTGTCTGATGCTATGGATTGGATTAAAGCTACTGCTGCCACCCCGGAATAATCCTGATAGGGTGCATGTCATGCTGGCTTGGATTCCTCCTGAGTTGGGGGTGGTTAAACTAAATGTGGACGGATCCCGCAAAGAAAGTACTGGAGCTATTGGTGCTGGAGGAGTCCTCAGAGACCACCTAGGACAATGGCTTGGTGGGTTTGCTGTCAATTTGGGGAAAGGAAAAATTCTTGAAGCTGAGTTGTGGGGCTTGTTTTTTGGTCTAAAGCTTGCTGTGGAAAAACAGTTTGGTAATGTTATTATTGAAATGGACTCAGCTATTGCTCTGAAGCTCATACAGAATGCGGAGGTGGATCAGTTTCATCCTACTGCTGGACTTTTTAGTAATTGCAAGAGAATCATGAGCCAGTTTAGAAGGGTTGACATTCAACACATTTATAGAGAGGAATTCTGTTGCAGATGGTTTAGCTGCTTGGAGTCACAACCTTGACACGGGGTATTGTTACCTTAATGATAGTCCTGTTTGGATTGGCAACCTGTTGACTAATGATTCGCTAGGGGTTGCTAAGACCCGTTTGATAAATATTGTGTAATCTGTGTGTTTTTTCCTTTGGGGTTCTTTAACCCCCATTTCTCATCAAAAAAAATAAGAAATTGTTTTTATATAGAAGCTTAGGATTGTGAAATGGGCTGATCTGGAGAGTGAGGCTGCTGAGTTGGGCTAAGCTGATATTGGGCCGGCATATTGTCCATCCAGCCCACTATAAAAGTACTCCATCTCACTTGCAGAAAAGAAATAATAACAAGAAAAATTGCAATCACAGTTTTCGCCGTGAAAAGACAAGTCGTATGGAGGAAAAACGACTAGCCGTATAACGTGCCACTGACAATTTGCAACATCGTATACATCTCACCGTCGTCTTGGCGATGAGGTGATGACTCATCCTGCATCTCCAAGCTGTGGCCTTTAGAGATAAGCCTTCTCTGAAACCCAATCATACTCTCACAGTTCCACCATGGCAATGTCCACAAGCTCTTCGTCTCTCTCTTCTCTCTCCTCTCTCTCTCTCCACACCTCTCCACGCCTCTCTCTCTCCCCTTTCACAGCTACCACCACCTCCATAACCAAACCCAAAAGACCCATTTCTCTTTTCCTCTCTTCCACCTCCTCGTCACGACCCACCACTGTTATCTTCAATGCCGCAGCAGCTGACGTCGAGACCTCCTTCTTCGACAACGAAGATCCCGAATTCGACGGAGTCTTCGAGCCCCCGGAGGTCCCAGAAGGCTTCGTCCCCTCACCTTCCTTCGACGACGAGTCGTCTGAGACCGAGGACGAGATCGCCGCAGCTTACGAGGAGCTGTACGGTCCAGCCTACAGTGGCGTGAGCGTTCTGGGCAATGACATCTACGTAATGGACTCTAACGTCAAAAAGACAGGTGCTTTTGGGAAATTGAAGAAGG
Organism: Prunus fruticosa; assembly: GCA_018703695.1. Classification (NCBI taxonomy): domain Eukaryota; kingdom Viridiplantae; phylum Streptophyta; class Magnoliopsida; order Rosales; family Rosaceae; genus Prunus; species Prunus fruticosa. The sequence goes on along the minus strand of CM031920.1, from coordinate 3,101,173 downwards.
AGAAGATCAGAGATGGGTTTGAGGAGAGGGTGGTTCAGGTGAGGAGGGTCACCAAGGTGGTTAAAGGAGGCAAGCAGTTGCATTTCAGAGCTATTGTGGTGGTCGGTGACAAGCAGGGCCAAGTGGGTGTTGGTGTTGGCAAAGCCAAGGAGGTTATTGGTGCGGTTCAAAAGTCTGCTGTGAATGCTAGAAGGAACATTATCAGTGTGCCCATGACCAAGTACCTCACTTTTCCTCATAGGTATTGCCATTTCTACTTCTGAGTTTTGGTTGACATTTTGTTTGAATTGTGTGTTTGATCTTTGGTGGTGTTGAAAATACTGCACTTCAGGGTTTGTAAGAGTGTGGAATTGAATGTTATTTCATTATTGACGAATGCCCAACTTGCTAGTATTCACTGTGTCAATGACCGAATACTTGGCTTTCAGCCTACTTATGGTCATTACTACATCTGAGTTGGATTTATTTTGACGACCTTGTGTTTGAACTGTGTGAAACTGATCCTCTTGGTCATTTGGTGGTTTGGAGGCTTCTGCATTTAGGATTTTGTAGAACTTGGAATTGAATGTAATTGCATTTTTTGTGGGTGAGCCCTGCTTGTTAGTATGAGACTGCCTATCGGAATTTGAAATATGTTAGATAGGATGAGAATTGGTTAAATTTTGGTGTCTGAGGTCTGAGACAATATGAAGAGCTGAATTTGGTTGGTATTTGTAGTTTGCTCACATTGCATGCTAGCTATACTTGAAGTAGTATGTATTCTCTGGAGTAGTCTTATGGTTGATATTTTGGTGAATCACTTAAGTACAAGATTTCAAAGGTTTTAGGCACTGGTGGATGCGTTAAGGGGCAAAGGGGGTCAGTTGACCCTGAAGGTCGAAAATTTATCATTGAATCGACTGCATTGACTCCTTGGAGGTGTGGATGCTCTCTGGGAATTGCCCTCCAGTGTTCGATGAAATGCTGGCGTGCTGTGTGTGGGCGCTGTGCTGCCTGCAACAGTCATAGCACTTGTATTTACAATGCCAATACCTTATGTGATCATAGATGGAAAAACATTATGTAGAGAAAGCTATCTTCATTCTCCTCTTTGGGAGGAACTGTTTTTATTATATTCTGCTCCTAAAAGTTGACAGGTAATAATTGTCAATGGGAGTGCTCTCCTGTGCTCCCAATTTCTTTTTGAAATAGAGCCATGGCATGAGATGGTCTTAAACTTGAGCTACTAAATCTATTATATAGGCATCATAGCACTTGTAATTTACAATGCCAATACCTTTTAATGCAGCATCTCCTCATCTCATGTCAATTTTTGCATTCACTATTTTGTTGACCTGATAAATCGCAGATCTGAGGGAGATTACGGAGCAGCCAAGGTAATGCTTAGACCTGCATCTCCTGGTACTGGAGTTATTGCTGGAGGTTCTGTCAGAATCGTGCTCGAAATGGCAGGGGTAGAAAATGCTCTAGGAAAGCAACTGGGAAGCAAGAATGCTCTGAACAATGCCAGAGCGACTGTAGTTGGTATCCAGAAAATGCGGCAGTTTAGTGATGTGGCTCGGGAACGTGGTATCCCCATGGAAGAGCTATGGAAGTGAATCAAGTGATAGAATAGAACTAGCAAAAGCAGTTCTGCATTGTAGATTGATTTAATACATCAAAATTCTTGTAGTGCAGGCTTCTCTTTTTCGATTTGTTTTCCATCAAAATTCTTGTTTCCTGGGTTTGATTAAGAAAATCCCATTCAGCGTGATATGAATTCCGAGGCATAATTTCTAATGCTTGATGTCTTTTGCGGAAACATGCCCTGAAAATGCGTGCACAAAATACTCTACTGCTTCATGGTAAAATCCTAATCTCACCAAGAGATGAGAAATTAACTGTGGGTGAGGAGGATAAAGAAAAATGTTACTCTGAAGCTTAGCAAACTGTTTTCACGAAATGAACCTTTAAGATGATTATATGGTTGATCAGAAATTACAGTGATCCTTTGTTAGAAAATATCCATAAGCTTCCAAAAAATTGACAACAAACTCTCAAAAAATAGAAGAAAAAAAGACATCAAAGTACTCTTTGGAAATATACTTGTTTAACTTCAACTACATAATATATATATATTTTATTTTTGTTTGTTTGTTTGTTTTTGTTTCAGAAAACAACCATGGCGGCATGCCTTTGTTTTTTAATGCTGGCCATGTTTGAATTTTGTAAATTCAAGAATGCAACTGTGCCTATATCAAAGATTAAGGTATAATTGACTTGACCTGTTCTCTCCTATAATAAGGCAGGTCATTGACAAAAGTTGTATCTTTGGCTTGTTTTCCATTCCCAATTTACATATTCTCCATATTTTCCTCATGCAGGCGCTGTGGCGTTGACAGGTAGGTCTCTCATTTCCATAGCTTGACACACTGATCATGGCTCACTGAGGCAACCATTTCAGTCTTTGGGGATTCTGCCAGTGCAACAACTAGCCCCTTGTGCGCTGCAACTGTCAATGTTTTGCTGCTCTCACTTGGATTCCACAACTCCAGGGACTGCCAAGAACAAACCGATAATTTAACATTTCCAAACTTCATTATCCTAACATCCTTATAAAAACCAAAGGCTCAAATACTTGTCATAATGCAGCTTAATAAACACTACCCGTTATGTTCTTAAAAACATTTCCATCCTAATACATTCATATTCTAGCAAAATAATAACCTTGTTTTCATTTTCCTTGAACGTATCCAATGCTAATATGAAAAGCTTGCATCTACTGTAAAGGAACCCACTAAACAATGAAAGTGCAGAACACTGTTTTCATGTACAGACACAAGGCACAAACAGCCTCACCATATCCCCAGCAGCAATTTACATAAAGTATTAATAGTTACCTGGTAACCACCAATGATCAAGAGTAGTGGATATCCAGGATGAAATGTACATGATTGGAATTTATTGCCATTTGATTTCAGTTCATGTATCCATTTTCCGTTTGACGCAGTTGACCAAACTCTTGCACTGTCTTCACTAACAGAGGCAAGATACTTCCCACTGGTATCCCAGCAAAGTGAAACAACATCTTTGACATGTCCGGATCCCTGAAACAAGTTTTCTTTCTATCAAGTAAACTGTGCAAGAACTTGGCATCTAGATGCATTGACAATAGCTATAGGAGCATGTAAAACGCATGAATGATCTTACGGCTTACATTCGAGGAAAACTTGAGACTCCCAGTCTCAACATCAAATACATTGATACCATTTCCTGACGAAGTGGCCAAAAATTTTCCAAATTGAGGCTGGAATCTGACTTGTTTAGTTGCTCCCTGCAGTTAGTCCACGAGGAGATTCAGGTAAGGCCTTGATGGATGAAAGTCCAAGAGAAACTTGTCTACCCCATCATCTTCAAATTAAGAATTAGAATACAGTGGATCATAACATGGAAATGACTCAGATGCAACAATTATACTATAACAAATGCAATGATCAAGATATTATTACCTTAAAGATGCTTGTGCAAGTACATTGGTTGATATCCCACAGTCGGACTTCATCATTATTATCACATGAACAAAGGAGATTGACCTTCCGTGGGTGGAAATCCAATGACATTACTTGTCCAGTGTGCCCTAAAAGCTTGGTTAACGATTTGCTCGACTACAATAACACAATGATGTACCAAAGATCATTGATCTATGTCAAATGATATTTTGTTAATCATTACTTCAAAAGAAAGGTGGATTATAAAGACTTGTGAGTCTAGAAGACATAGGTAGGGAGAGAACAAAGACTGGCCAGGCCTAACAGGCTTGGGGCACTCATATGTTCAACTCATAAGCTAGGCAAGGATCCCCAATCAAACCGAGACAAGTTGAGCTATACAGTCAGAGTGTTGCCATAACGAAATATCTTTTTAAACCAAGTAGCAATCATGCATATGAAATCAAGCATGTAATCTGCAACAATGAATTACAATATGAACGGTAAATATCTCAAATACTATAAGACATATACCAAACATGAGAATATGACCAGCTAGAAACAGTCTGTAGGTGTTTCATATAGAATTTTCATCCAGTTGCAAGATGTTAATGTAGAATAACTACACAAATACCCATATTCGGGTAGGGTCTTGACTGTTTCCTTGTACAGGAAAAATATATGAGAAAAGAGGAGAACTAAAAGGGAATGAAACAAAAAATTTGGTAAAACCGCCAAAGAAATTTTGCACTATAAGACAGAAATTAGTGGTAAAAGAAGATTCAGATAATAATGATAATGAAAAACTTACTCTTGCTGCATCCCATATCTTCACAGTTTTATCAAATGAAGATGTTGCAAAAATTGTTGAATTTGGTTGAAACCGTATATCTGTAATGAGAAGAGAATGCCCTTCTGAAGTTTTATCAAAATCAAAGTTTTCCATGTTCCAAATCAGAACCTGCCAGCAGATGATGAAATCAGCAACAAACTCATAAAAAGACTACTAAAATACTCACTAAGAAGATGATAAACTGAACATTATAGATTTATCAAGTGACCTTTTTTTCATGCCCTGCACTAGCTAACAAGTTCCCTTCCGATGAAAAATGGCAGCATAGAACCTTGGATTTGCTTGAGTGGAGAGAACCAACTTCTTCAAATGTGAAGCCTAGCAGTTGGTAACAAAAGTAATGTCCATGAAAAATTCTCAACCTATTTCTTGTCAGTTAACAGGCAGAACTATTTGTGCTTTTTGGTATCACCTTCCACTAAGTTGTATCTTTACTAAATGTTTCAGATATATAAAGGTCATAATCAATGTTTGTGTCTCCTTTTCTTTAAATTCGCCTAACTATTTTATTCTAAGTAAAGACGATCTTATTAATATTAATAGAAGCGGAAGCAAACAGTCATATAAACAGATGACAACTAAATAGAGTGCCCATTCAGTAATCTAATGGAGTGTGAACAAGAGTACTAAAACCTCATGAAAATGCAATAGTGTGTGAAGCTAAAAGAAAATTGAGGGAGCAGATACATGGACTGGAACTGGCAGCTGAGGATTTCTAATTCAACCCTATGGTATTATGCAACAATAAAAGAAAAACGAATTTTTGGTTTGAGACTTGGTATAACAAATACAGATGTTGTAAATCTCACCTCAAAAATATTTTCGTAACATGAATAGCATTGGATAATACTAAGTACAAAGTGTTATTATTTTTCTAATCCAAATGAAGTACCTTTTTGTTCATTTTTGTTGCAAGCTGTAGCTCTACGTTTTATAAATCTGAAAGTAGTGTTTGTACCATCAGCGTTGTCATCACCATAGGACAAGAAAGATTCAGCATTTGCTTCCACAGGTATTTCTTCATTAGCATTCATATCACCCTGTGGTTTAGGATTCCATTAAGATATTAAGGAAAATGCTGGCTAACAAAAGCCCAAAGAAATATTACGTTTCAAAGAAGCATCCATAAAAAGTGATGAAGAGTCCCCAAAATCAAAGTATTCATTAAATTTTCACAAATATTGATGTCATGTGATAAAGGGAACATATTCATGTATTGTAAGGCGTGTGACCTACCAAAGGGATGCCTCCAGCTCTCAAAAATGGTGCTGTCTTCCTCTTTCTGTCATTCTGATTTTGAAACGATAATAATAGAGAGAGATAATTCAGAGGAAAAAATGCATGTGAACACCTTCAACCAAGTCAAGAAAAAGTACTAACAACGAATTTTCCCACAAAGCAAGGGACACAATCAGAATTACTGCCCAACCTCTAGTAACTGCTGCTGCCGAGGCCAATCATGTTGGTGTTGGTACGCAGCAGTTGGTCTCCATTGGCCAATCATCTGAGTCATCGACAATCCATTTTCAACAGGAAAAGGATTGTAAACATTTCAAGTAAAACATCTACTGAAAACTACTAACTGTATATTTGAAAATTAGCTGGCACATTAGTTACCAAAATGTTCCTTTTCATAGCTTTTAGTTAATAGCATCAGATAGGTTGAGAAGTACAAAGACAACATGCCAAAAGCATATACTTATTGTATTTGAAGGATTGTTTTGCATGTGATGGTACAACATGCTTATTCGATACAGTTTCACATTGCAATTCAAACTGGAATTTATTAGCCACTGTTTCCAGTAACCTATCCATCCTTCCCCATTAATGCTCTTTTGGCATAACTTCCAGGATCAAACGTCAGTTTTCCATGTGACATTATACCTGACCCAAAACCGGATGCTGATGTTCTGCTGTCAATGTCTGAATCTGCTGCTGATGGTTTGGGGCCTGCAAAGCTGAGTTTAATACCTGGTGAAACAGACCAGGGGAGATATGATCAGCTTCAGATGAAGTATTAAGAATATTGCATCAAAAGATTGAATTAGGGAATACAGAAATTAAAAACTACAATGGCATATAACCTAAAAATGATGCTAAAATAGTTCCAATGGACAACAACTTATAGACCACTTACTGTTAAGGGCCTTACATGCCTTGTTCCAGGATTGACTACAACCATGCCTGAAAACGTAAACAGAACGAAATCAGGCACCTACATGATATAAATCAAATAACGCATTTCTTTTTCTATGATTACATTTCCACTTTAAAACGTTTTCAATCTTCATGCCCAGTTAAACAGAGCAGAAGTGCCAGATTTGATGACTTTAAAAAAAAAAAAAAAAACAGTATCATGTAACCAAATTGAATTCTAGGATCAAATGATTGCTTCAAGATAACTGTGAAAAAAAAAAAGTAATACTGGTATTCTAAGAAACACTTAAAGTAAGCAACATGATTTAAATATATATGTTTCACCACTCCCACAAATATCATAAAGACAGATGGTCAAAGAATATGCAGCATTGGTGGCATATCAAATCATAGCAGGAGGTAGTAGATACATGTAGAAGGGAATCAGGGTGATCAAGAGAACAATGAAATGCTAAAAGTGTTTATCTTCTTGTCAGTGTAATAACAGCATATACTATAGAGTGGATTGATATCTATTTCACAGTGCTGAACCCCAATAACATTAACGAACCTGCATCCTGAGTTCCAGTTACAGGGAGTATGGCACTACTCAATCCATAAAGTGTACGGTCCATGCTGATGGTCCTGCCCAAGCTAATGACATTTCTGTTGTCCTCCGCCTGAGCATTTAAAAATTTCAATGCAAACTCTATCAATTTGGGGTTCTTATTAGAGTGGATTGGTAGAGTCGACAAAATTCTCAGTACCTGCTGTTGAGGGTGATTGGGAAATTGTTGCAGCACATGACTGACACAGGAATGGAGAATGTCAGTAAAAGAAGAAAAAAAAGCTCTGGATTTAGACAAAGCCAATCAACAGTAATCACCCATGTCCTCAATCTTTTCCTTCCTCTTCCCACACTTCTTAATTTAAAAATAAAAAACTAAAGAAAAGTTTATCACTTTAATTTATCTATACTTTCTACTCTCTTCCTTAGCTCTCTCATTTTTCTTCTCTTCTTTCATTTCTTTCTGTTCTTTTATCTGTTTCCCTTTTATCTCTTGACTTAAAAGACAGAAAATTAGAAATCGAAACGTTGTCAAACAGGACATTGGTATGGAGGAGGACCCAAATGCTCAAATGAACTGTACAAATGAGTTCAAAATGAGATATGCCTCTGTTATAAAGTAATGCAGAGTTGAAAACATATTAATGAATACCTTGAATTGATTGTAACTGGCTTTGAGACATTCAATTTATTGACATCAACTGGATGTAAACTGGGGTAAAAATCGCCAGTAGACTGCCTTCTTGAACTAGTACCCTTATCAAATTGTGGAGGCCTCTGTTTGTTTGTTGCTATTTGTGTCACTCTTGGACGTTTATTTTGTCCTTCATTCTCTCTCGTTTGCATAGCCTGAAAATAAAATTAAAAATAGGTCTATAAAAAAAAGGACGCACCATCTGAAAAACAAAAACCTGGCAAAGCAGTTCAGCAAATAACCACCTTAACTAGAGATGCTTCTGCCTTCGCCTCTTGATGCTTCAATTCCCCGGCGGCATATACATCGTGAAATAAAGACCACCATTCATGTAAGAATCCGTCGGGAGTATTAATGACTGAAAACATAAGGGAGCCTCCCAGTTATAATTTATAACAGTAATCATAAACCAAACAATAAACATCTATAAACATAAAAGATGTCAAGACCATAATGGAGCCTCCCAGAACTATAAACATCTATCCATAATCCAAAAGATCAATAAGTATCATAAAGTTTAGAAGTCAAGACCATTCAACATAGTCGAAGAGCATAATTTAATAACAAAATTCTGAGGTTTCATTCTATGCAAAAACCAAACAATTGTAAGACTAGATGTATGCAACAATTTTCCTCGATTTTCTCTTTCTTTAAAAGAATGTAGGCTCACCAATATAACCAACCAAATTGAGATAGCAACTCTCTAGCTACACACATCAAGATTTCATTTTCAATTCCAACAGTACATTCATTCAATGGAAACTAATAAGCGTAAAGCAGAGGCATTTGATCAGCGAAAGTACTACCAACAGGGGTGCCGCAGACATTAGCCTCCTTCCTGAAAGCTGCAGCAGTCTTGTGCATATTCTTTTTCACCATATAATCATGCAAATATAGATCAAGCCTATAACCCTCAAATCAAATACACACAGATTACGAATTAAAAACCAAAAGAAAGGAAACGAAAACGAAAACGAAACCCATATACATAAAATATTATTTCAAAGTGAAGACAAGTAAGCACTGAGAGAAAATATACTCACATCTTTTCAGCATCCCAGTGCTGACCTGAACCCATGATCACCTCCCAAAACGACCTTCACTTCTTACCACCCTCCAAAAAGGAACTGCACAAACAGGAGAAACTTTAAGTTACCGCAAAACACATAACACAGAGATAGAAAACAATCAAAGAGGATTCCAAGGTGGAAATCAATGAGTATGAGCAAGTACAGTAAAATAAACCCAGTTGGGTTTAAAGGAGGAAGAAGAAGAAGAGGAAACGGCCAGATAGAGAGAGAGAGAGAGAGAGAGAGAGAGAGAGAGAGCACCTTGAGTGAGCTAAGAAAGGTGTAACAGCGCCATGCAAAAAGGGCACCCAAAGAAAAGGGACAAACAACAAATTTGGTTTTTTCTAGAGAGAGAGAGAGAAAAAACGAGAGCTTTTGGTGACCCACTGACTCGTGAGGTTTTATGTACACAATGCAATGGACCTTCGCTCCCGTTTTACACTCTGAGTTTGTCACCTCTCCTGCCCTGCCCCCAACAGTCTCACCCCGCCGCGATTTTCCCCAACTCACTAATTTTGCCACCAAATCTACACCGTCGAAACAAGTTATAATTTCTACTTGATATCTTTACCACGGTGTGACGGTCACATCTTAAAATTTCTCTCCGTAGTGATGCGATGACGAAACTTGTTGATGACATGTTCATGATGATCAAGTGTTGCATTTTAGAAATTTTAAGTTCAAATCTTAAGAACGATAATTATTAAATAATTTAAAAAAGCTCCATAGTCATTTGAGGTATGTATGTCCTTTAGTGGTATATGCAACGTTTGCCTAATTTGAAAATTGAATTGTAGGCCACAGATGACAGTTGAATTGTAAGTTGGATCCCATTCAGGTTCGGATTTGACCAACCTAAATGAGTCATAATTAAACATAGTTACCATAATTAATTGCCCGACAGGGGCGATAAATAGATGAAAGTCCAACATTTAACTTTGCCTCTATCAGACATTAATGGCAGTTCATGTTTGTCTACCAATAGTTAATTCGATGGTAGTTAGGTTAGGTCTCCCTCTTTGTATATTAACATGGAAAATGTTTTAAGGTCATTTTTGGTATCTGTCGCATACTCATGTTCAATCGAGAGACATATGGTGTCTTTTATTTTTATATCGAGAATAAATCCTCTAATTCTACTCTGCACTCTCAAGCAACTCCGAAGTTGGTGTACACCGAAGAGGAAAGAAGGCAAAGTCCGATCATGCGAAGTCTTTTCCTTCCCTCCATGAAAGGAATACAAATGTAGTCACGTTTTCATCTTACAGAAGGACGAAATTGCTAGGAGCATAATACACCCAATGGCAATGATGACACAAATGGAGAAGCTACGCTTGGCATCTTTTTATCTTTAAAAAAGGGAAAAAAAACAATAAGGAAAAGGGGAAGCATCCTAAGAGAGGAACAAAGGAAAAGGCAAAGGCTCCATGTATATAAAGATCTCCAAACAATATGATTCCCACAACATCAAATCAAAGAGATGAAGTTCTTGCTTCAGTTCCCGTGTTGCTCGTGCTTCTGCTTCATCAAGCCCAAAAAGAGCAAACACAAGCAGAAAGAGGTCAAGAGTAACTGAAGGATGGAATTCCTCTGGGCAATATTCTCATCAAACAGCGCAGAACTACTGCAATCTGCTTGCTGTTTTGACAACCTTTGTCTTCTCATTCCTCTTGGAAGGATTGTATCACAAATGTAATTGTCTTTACATGAACTATAAGTTGCCCTTTTAAAGGGATTTCTCCTCAGTTTTCTTCACGCCTTCTTTACTCACCTCTTGATCATTTGGCGCTAAGCCCATCTCACGAATTTGATGTTCAACAGAAACCAAACCAGTCTGTGCAAGAAACCTGCAGCGTAAAATCAATCCATAAGTCATCAATGAGCCTTGAAATAATCAATTCCATATAGTCAAGATGAAATGAATTTGAAATAAAATGACAAAATCAAACATGCCTCAAACAACTTAGCTTGAACTACTTGGGTTTATTTTCCATCTGTTTCTTCTTCAAAACCCACAAATGAGAAATAACGAATTCCATACAGTTGTGAAAGTTTTATTTTCCATACTCATGATTTTTCAAATAAAATGAAAAAAATCAAGCATCCCTCAAACAACTTAGCTCAAACTAGTCAAGATGAAAGAAGGCATGCCAGTGTCTACCATATATTAGCACCTCAGAAACACAACTTGATAAAACTCAAGACTCATCAGCTGTCTAAACTTGATAAAACTCAAGACTCCATTTGGATACATGCGTAACAACCATCCATAGTTCACATCCACATCAGCACATGCTCCTAAAATTTAATCTAGTCATCCCAAACCACCCTCATGACAATCTTACAGTCAATTCTATTAGAATCATTGAAAATTAAGGGCCTGGCTCAAGTAGACAAATGGTTGGGCAAGATAAAACCTACTCCATAGACAATATTTCATCCACAGTTTTACACAATGCAAAGTCTTGCTGATCTAACAACAACGATACAACATATCTGTCTTCATTATATATTACAAAACACATAATCATGGACAGACAATACGTAGGGGTATTCAGCCCTATAAAATAGAGGTGAGATTTAGTTAATTGATGTTACATGTGTAACGCCTACAGAGATGAGAGAGTGTCTACCAGCTCATGTATCAAACAAGTTATCCCCTTTGGTGTACTAGAATTTATAACCAAATAACTCAAAGGCAATACTAACTTATGCATCAGACCCAGGGAAGGCAATCTAGTAATAACATAACAAGGTACCACTATTATTCACGGCTGAAGCATTAACAAGTGCACATTCATTTTTTGGAATACTCACTAAGTAACTTGATTTTTTCAAACATGAGCATAGGAGCGCAAGTCAATAAACACAAAGATTAAGTTGCAAAATGAGCCATTTGCATACGCAGCTTTCTTCTTTACAAAAAATTATCAACACATGCTCATACCATTACACACCCAATAACAGCAGAGGGAAGAAATTAACAATAAAAAAGAGACTTTGATCCAGAAAAGAAAAGAAGTTTCAATTTTCAGAGCAACCACAATAACCCATATCCAGATTGACCAAACTGAAAACCTTAAAAGGAAAAGGAATTGTGGGTATCAGAGAGAAGAATAAGCGTACCAGCTAAGAAGCAAGAAGAGGGTCATGGTGATAAGAACTAGGAACGCAACATGAAGTACCAACCAAGAGTCACTGGAAGAGAATGCCAAGCCCAGCATCACAGCAAGGCACAGACCCAACATCACAAACGCAAATCTTAGCGTTGTCCATGTGGGAGCCTGAACCAAATTCAATCAGCAAAAGCAAAATTTACCCTTTTTCATAAGATTTTGCTCAGAATCATATAAATACAGAAACATACATAAAGAATCGGAAATTGGGCGTACGTTAACACCGGGAGCTAAAGCTCCGAGAAAGACTGCATTTGCCGATGATATTTGTTCTCCTTCCGATTGTTTTTTTGCCATCGTATCTCGCTTTGGATCTGAAACTAGCGAGCGAAGCCTAAGAGGATCTGAGTCCAGGGGAGTTGTGTGAGAAGTTGGAAAAGTTGGAAGTCAATTCCAGTCCGGCGGGAAAAGAAGGAAAGGTTTTTTCTTGGTCCGGATTTTGTCTGCTTGGATGGAATGGAACGGTTTATTTCCCTGGAAAATTTTTAAGAGACAAATACTAGATATCCAGTTTGTCCCAGAGACGTTTTTTTTAATTTTAAATATTTATTTCTCCTAAATTTTTAAGAGAAATGCAATTTCAGAACTTTTTTCAGAACATATAATGTGGTATGCAACTAAATCCTAATTGACAATTAATGTTTCGTTATGCATGTCTTACTTAAATATTAATCAGGTTCTGTGAATATGGGGTATATTTAGTTTTGGGGTTTACTATTATTGATAAATATATGATAACAGTGGCAGTAGATTGTTTTAATGAGATTTAATTATTAACAGTATCAAGATATGATGCCAAACTCAGAATGTGAGGGTGGGTGGTACATTTTGAATGAAGAGGAGGTCGAATTTGGAAGTTTTGATTTTCTTACAGACAATGAAGTCATGGAGGGGATACAAAAGTTTTTTTTTTTGGGAGGTAAAGAAGGGGGTCAAACCCCAAAACAACAAAACCTTAGCCAGAAGCTAAACTAACCCAACGAGTTCTAGGAACTCCTAATAAGTCATCAACTAAAGCAGAACCAAGCCAGCTTGGAACAGCATCAAGCACACACAACTCAAGATCAAAGTTATGGTTCCATTTAGCCAAACAATCCGCCACAACATTCCTTTCTCTGTATATGTGGCTCACCAATTTGTCTCACCATTGCACAACAGCTAGCAATCAAGGAAGCTAGAGGATGGAAGCCAAGCCTAGAATGCTGCTGAACTAGGAGGACAACCGTAGCAGCATCCATTTCCACAGAGAGCCTACGAATGCCATTAGCAATAGCAATTTGCAAGCCAAAAAACAAGCCCCAAACTTCAGCTTCCAGAATCTACCCCTTACCCCAACTTGGCTAGCCGTAAACCACTCCCTTGCAGTAGCAACAATAATCTTCTCAGGCTCATAACTGGCCTCATTGTCAATATTAAAATCTAACTATTTCTCCATTTCCATAAAACCCAGCAAGTAAAGACAAAAACTAAAGGCCATGGCACATGATCACCCCACATAGTTTTAGACAAAAGATTAGAGCGAAGCCAAGGGTGGAAATCCATCTGGAAAAAATGGGGATGAGCACCAGGACAAAGCATAGCCTGCCAAACACTAGTAGCCTCCTCAGTCCCTAAAAATATGCAAAATGGACTCAACTGGCCAATTACAGTAGTTACAGGCAGGATCATCCACCAGATGCCTCCTAACCCTCTGTTCAATAGACAGAATTTTTCCTTGGAACACCAGCCAAAGGAAAATTTGAAGCTTAGGGGGAATCTTCAAATTCCACAAGAACTGCCAGTCATACGAAGGCCACTCACTACCATGAAACAAGAGAGTATAGGCAGTTTTTCCAGAAAACAAACCATTTGCAGGTAGGCCCCCAAATTTGAGCAGGATACAAAAGTATTTTAATTGGCCATATTTACTACATAAAAGAGCACTCCTTTCTCCTTTGCTTCAATTCTAGAGTACAATTAACTCTCAATTCTCTACTCTTTCAAAGGGTGAATCTCGACAAAAAGAACCAGTATAAGAGTCGTAAGTAAAGACAATTTGCATCGCGTTTCGGGCACTCAAATTCCAAGTGTTCACCTTCCTTCCCACATATTGAACAATCCTTGAGAAATGCACGTCCTAGGCTTGTGCCACAATCAACACAACATGAGTCTCTAAAGAGGCAGCCATATACAAGACATACAACTACACAACTCTGGCCAACAATTGCGTCCTTTGGGACTTTATACTTGTAAGAGCATTGTTTTGTTGGGTGCTTATTCACCTTTAAACAATATTTACATTCACCTGTGTGTACAATTTGTAAATCCATTGTTAAATACAAAGAAAGCAATAAAAATAATCATTTTTTAAAGACAACAAATGAATGATGATGATAAAACCCAAAAATCAGTATTGTGAGCATATTACATAGAATAACAACAATTATATGGATATTATATAAATAGAGAAGTTGCATGTACTTTTTTTTTTTTTTTGTGTCCCTAAAATCAAAAGCATACCAAATAAGATTAGGAGGGAGGAGAAGGAGGATATTGCTTACCAATAATATAATTAAACTATCGTTTGTACTAAAAAAAATTCAAAAGCATGCCAATAAAACATTCTTCATCCTCTGATTCTTCAGTCTCTAATTCATCAAACTTGCTCCCTGCTTTCATGTAATTACATTGTTAAATACAAAAATTGGGGGGGTGGTGTTGGGGGCGGGTGTGATGATGTCAAAAAAAATAGAAGGTGTTAACAGGTGATTTAGCACGGCCCTAGAGGGTATATGGTCAATCACACACATTACACAGATTTAGAGTGGTTCACCCATGAATAGGGCTACGTCCACTGTAGAACTTGGTATTTATTATAGATGAGTATTACATTGTTCATAGAGAGAGGCTTGGGAGCCTGAATACAAGAGGAAGAAAGAGAGCTTGAGTGTCTTAGGATATGCGCATGGAAAGGAGAATTGGAGCCCCCTCCTGGAGAGGGTCTGTTCCCTTATATAGGCAGGAGATGAGGGCCACTTGCCATTGTTTAATGGGCAAGTGGCAAAGGCGTGGGTCATCCTCAGTGAGGTATGAGCTGGGCACGTGGGGAAGGCATGGGCCTGTTTTCCTGGGACCAATGGCTCATCACGTGGCGATCGAGGATAGTGGCCTGGTGACATGTCAGGATGCACGTGGTGATTTATTATCAAAGGCATGCGTGGTGGTCTGCACATGGCTGAGGCAGGAGGAGTTGGCTAGCACCTATTGCTCGGGTATGACATTTTGACTAGGCCATATTGGCTTAGGCGATATTGAAACGGGTAAGACATTTCAGGTATGCCATATTGGCTAGGCAATATTGAAACGGGTAAGACATTTCAGGTAGGCCATATTGGCTTTAGGCTATATTGAAACGGGTAAGACATTTCAGGTAGGCCATATTGGCTTTAGGCTATATTAAAACGGGTAAGACATTTCAGGTAGGCCATATTGGCTAGGCAATATTGAAATGGGTAAGACATTTCAAGTAGGCCATATTGGCTAGGCAATATCTGGTAAGCCATTCTTGGTGGGCTATTTCTGGTAGGAGAGTTCTGGTAGGACATTTATGGTAGGACATTTCTAGTACCAACCAGATATGTATAACAACAAGCCCCCAAGTTCTTAGTTGAGAACGAGTTCTTGACTGGGAACTTTCAAGTAATCATGTAAGCCATTCCTGGTGGGTTATTTCTGGTAGGCCATTTATGGTAGGACATTTCTAGTACCAACCAGATATGTATAACAATAAGCCCCCAAGTTCTTAGTTGAGAACAAGTTCTTGAATGGGAACTTTCAAGTTCATCACGTTGGCCTAGCCGAACGGCTTGGTGCTGATCAGGTGCAACTAATACCAGCTCTGGTAGGCCATGTCAGCTGGTGATGACCGGGTTCCTCAGCTATGCTGGGCAGGTGAGGCCACTTGGTGCCGACCAGGTACATGCACTAACAAGCCCCCAAGTTCTTAGTTGAGAATGAGTTCTTGACTGGGAACTTTTCAAGTCAATCTTTGTTTGGCTAAGTCGATGATTCTGTTGTGAGTAATGAGCCTTAGCTGCAAATGGTTGGAGGTTAGGCAAGCTATACACCTTTCGATAGCGAGCTGAGCCTTAGTAGGTCTTGAGTGGCGAGCCAAGGTATGTCGGTCTTGGTTGACGAGTTCATATAGGCCCTATGGCGAGCTAAATCATGGAGAATCAAGCCTTGGTAGGTCTTGGTGGCGAGGCGAGCCGTAATGGAGTTCACACATACAATTTTACCTTTATGACATAATGGAGATGTATGTAATGATGACGTGATGAGGATGTATGTGATGATGACATGATGAGGATGTATGTGATGATGACATGATGTATGTAATGATCATGTGAAAATGATATATGTTACGTGACACACTACATACTAATTTACAGATGATATACCCTTTTTCATCTCACTTTAACCATGGCAGGACTTCGTCATCTCTTTTTAAACCATGGTGGGACATGTTGGAGGTGGTAGTGAGGCGAGCTGACATTTATGGTGTCTCCGGAGCCCCACGTCCTTAGTAGAGAACTAGTTCGATTGGGACCTTTAAGTAAGTTCCTTGTTGGCGGAGGCGATCAACCAGTATTTTGGAGAGGGGAAGCTTTGGTTCCTTGAAGAATTAACCTCGCAAGGTGATCGGGTCCATATGCGACATGGAGATTGAGCATACGAGGTGCTCGAGTCGGCTACGTCGTGGAGATTTGAGCATGCTAGGTGCTCGGGTAGGCCATGCAACGTAGAGATTTGTCATGGAAGCTACTCGGGTAGGTCATGCGACGTGTGTTCAACCTATCATGCAACTTGGAGATGGAGCATGCCACGTGCTCGGGTCGGCTACAATGTGGAGATTGAGCATGCGAGGTGCTCGGGTCGGCTACGACGTGGAGATTGATTATGCGGGGTGCTTGAGTCAGCTACGTCGTGGAGATTTGAGCATGCTAGGTGGTAGGTGCTCGGGTAGGCCATGCAACGTAGAGATTTGTCATGGAAGCTACTCGGGTAGGTCATGCGACATGTGTTCAACCTATCATGCAACTTGGAGATGGAGCATGCCACGTGCTCGGGTCGGCTACAATGTGGAGATTGAGCATGCGAGGTGCTCGGCTCGGCATGCGATGTGTGGTCAAGCATGTGAGTTGGTCAGCTGGCTTGTCCTTATGAGTAACATACCACGCATGCAAGGTGGTCGGGTTGGTCACTTGAGGTGGCGGATGACTAAGCAAGGTTTAGCACCAAGCTGAGCTAAGCACATATTGGAGGGGTGATACCGAGCTGATTTCAACACTTTGGAGGTGTGCTTTGTACATTCCGGTCCAGAAGAGGGAGCTGTACAATGGCACTTGGTTATTCTCAATTCCTTGAGTAAACTATTTCTTCTATTTGTTGATTGAGATCAACGTGCAAAGGGAAAGCGACATGCCTTGGCCCATGTGATAGTGAGATTTATTCAATATGAGGAGATAATTCTATCTCAGTCAACTGGCGTGCACAGTCGAGATGAACCAGATCACAGGCGATGGCAGGATCTGCTTGGCACTTATGGGACCATGCTAGCGACATTGATGGACATAGTCTGGTCAGAATGGCAACGACTCAGCGGACCCATTTCTCCCTTTCTTCCTCCTGTTGTTGCTTCTGCTTCTGGCAGAGTGAGTCTCTTTAGCAAGGGGTGAGATTCTTGCTCATTATGACGAGAATATCCGAGCTGATCTGAAATGATGAGAATTTCCGAGCTGAGCAGAAATCCTTTGTGGGATTGATCCGAGCCAAGCAGATTCTATAAACAATGGCAGATCCTTGGGAGTAACACACCACCCATGCAAGGTAAGCAGGTCGGTCATGCATGCAAGGTGGTCATCTGGGTCGTCATTGCAAGTAACATACCACGCATGTAAGGTGGTCGGGTAGGTCATTTTCTCCAAGGTGGTTATCTGGCTCATCCTTGGGAGTAACACATCACACATGCAAGGTAAGCACGTTGGTCATGCATGCAACACACCACGTATGCAAAGTTGTCGGGTTGGTCATTTTCTCCAAGGTGGTTATCTGGCTCATCCTTTGGAGCAACACACCACACATGCAAGGTAAGCAGGTCGGTCATGCATGCAATGTGGTAAGGTGGTGCCTTTCTATCCACATGTGCGTAATCCGAGCCGATTTGCGAGCACATTGGAGTTGCGGTATCGAGCTGGTTTGGGCACACTGGAGGTGTGGTGCTGAGCTAATCACATAATAATATTGTGTAAGTGGGTCGGTCATTTTCGAACATGTAAAAATATATATTTTGTTCCTTCACGTGGTAGGCCTTAAAAAGGGTCTCCTGATGGCGACAACCACAAGGCCTCTTAATACTAGTGTTTGCATAACAGAGGGAGGAAGATAGTAAATAATATTTTAATGTAAATATCATGGCAGGAAGAGATTTATTCTCTCTTTAGTGGGCAAGCATGATTGGAGCAGGAAATTGAGTAGGAGGGCACATGGGTATCCTGTCCAACATAAGGGATATGAATATTTATATAAAAAAAACATCAAATGCTCTTGGAGATATTACCCACATTATAATATGGTTCATGAAATGGGTGCGGTGGAGATGCCATATGTGACCAATTTAATAATAATTAATCATTAAAGCAAGAGATTTCTTATCTGTTTATGCACTTCAACAGAGAGCGACGCCTGCGAGGAGGAATTGCGTAATGGCGTGGGGTAGCAAGATTGGAGTTGACGCAACTGGAGCTCCGACAACCCTTGATTTCTGATAGGTCCATAAGGACAGGTCGGCACATCTAGACGGCTCGGTCCGTACCTGGTCGACCCAGACGATACCGGGTCGGCTGGGATCATACCTAGAGCTAGGTGGTTAGACCAGAGCACGTGTGGTTCAACTTAGAGCTCGGAGTTTGTAGCCAGAAATCGGGTCGGCCATCTCGGGTCTGACCTTGTACACAGTTCGGTCCTTGGGTCTAGTAGCCAAGAATTTTAGCGGGATGCTTGGGATTGGAGTCGAGCTGTTTCTCCATTTCTTGTCTCGCTTGCTACCCTTGAATTTCATAGGTGGAGGGACCTAGGTGTCTTGAGCAGATTTTGCAGCTGAGCAGGAACCTGCTCCTGCTCGTGACAATCGGCTAGAGGTAGCTGGACCATGAATATGGTTTTCGGTGGAGATGGATTTTGAGGTGGAGACGGATGAGAACGACATAAATCTTTCGTGTCGTTTCCCACAGACGGCGCCAACTGCGCGACAGGTGATTTAGCACGGCCCTAGAGGGTATATGGTCAATCACACACATTACACAGATTTAGAGTGGTTCACCCATGAATAGGGCTACGTCCACTGTAGAACTTGGTATTTATTATAGATGAGTATTACATTGTACATAGAGAGAGGCTTGGGAGCCTGAATACAAGAGGAAGAAAGAGAGCTTGAGTGTCTCCGGATATGCGCATGGAGAGGAGAATTGGAGCCCTCTGCGGAGAGGGTCTGTTCCCTTATATAGGCAGGAGATGAGGGCCACTTGCCATTGTTTAATGGGCAAGTGGCAAAGGCGTGGGTCATCCTCAGTGAGGTATGAGCTGGGCACGTGGGGAAGGCATGGGCCTGTTTTCCTGGGACCAATGGCTCATCACGTGGCGATCGAGGATAGTGGCCTGGTGACATGTCAGGATGCACGTGGTGATTTATTATCAAAGGCATGCGTGGTGGTCTGCACATGGCTGAGGCAGTAGGAGTTGGCTAGCACTTATTGCTCGGGTATGACATTTTGACTAGGCCATATTGGCTTAGGCGATATTGAAATGGGTAAGACATTTCAAGTAGGCCATATTGGCTAGGCAATATCTGGTAAACCATTCTTGGTGGGCTATTTCTGGTAGGAGAGTTCTGGTAGGACATTTATGGTAGGACATTTCTAGTACCAACCAGATATGTATAACAACAAGCCCCCAAGTTCTTAGTTGAGAACGAGTTCTTGACTGGGAACTTTCAAGTAATCATGTAAGTCATTCCTGGTGGGCTATTTCTGGTAGACCATTTCTGGTATGACATTTATGGTAGGACATTTCTAGTACCAACCAGATATGTATAACAATAGAAGGAATGACATCTATGATATGATCCCATCAACAAATAACTATATTATTAAATATCGTATATCGGTCAGGCACACACCAAAATAACTTGGATAAAAATTTGAAGCCTGTTGTAAAACTAATGGCTTAATCAGCCATTAACTTTTGGAGCCCACTATCTTAGTTAATTAAAGAACCTGGTGCATGAATTGTCATTGCACACGCACATGTGCTAACATGTTATGCTTATAAATAGGCATTCCTCCCCCATTTGTAATATACCATAATAATAAACTTGGATATACTTGCTTGTGATGAACATTGCTATGTCTCTCTCTTTATTCACTCTCCCAAAATCCTCTCTCAATTCCTCTAGATTTATAACACGTTATCAGCACGAATATCTCTAAAATACCAGCTGAGATATTCAACCAAGAACTCCAACCCGAAGTTCCAAAACTCAATTAATCATCATATGAATCATCCAATCCAACGGTCACAAAGCCTCCTATCAGATGGCCCTCTGGCTGAGCTGGAACATGCTGGCAGTGCTTGTTTGGGTCTTTACTTGGTGGCTCGCAGAGATTGTGCCTATGCCCATCACCTCCATGGTTCAAAAGATGATCAGCACCTGGGTCAGCCTTTGCCAATAAGGTGGCCATGGCTTCCATAAACATGAGGGCAGGACCTGCGCATGCCTTCAAGGAATTGGAATTGTCCCTGTATCTTACCGTAACAAGAAAAAAAGGGGATGAGTATTCTGCCTATCACTTTATCTCTTCCATTAAATATTTGCACAATTTAATACTTAACTAACATCCAAAGCTAGTATAAGATGTGCAGGTGGAAAGAAGAAAAGCCGACCGTGATATTCTCTAGCATACTAGCACTAAGGATTTTCCCTACTTTTTCTCTACTTTTCTAATTACATATGATAGAACAATAATATTTTATGTAACCACATGTTTAGCTATATTATTTTCAGGAGAAGAGAAATTGACGTAGGGAGACAAGTCCTCCAACAATTTCCACTTTGCAGTTTATGTATATTAATATAATAAATTAATTATACTATCTCCACTTGATGTTGAGAACTATCTCCACTTGATGTTGAGAACCCACCGAAAAAGGGGTGAAAAAGGTTGCACAAAGCCAAACTTTATATACCTTATATTGGCAATATATTGGTATATGGATATAGAGTGAAACCATGATTGCCAGAAGCAACCACTGTCATCTTATTATGTATGGTTCACATTTATAAGGAAAGATAATATTTGTTAAATTCCGAGTGGATGAAATATTACTATCCAAGAGACATTTCTCCGTATATTGATTAAAATCCATGTGCGTTATGACAGAATTGGAAAAGGATATAAGACCAGAAGATTTTGATCCTTAATATAAACAATGACGAACCAGAAGTTCCTAAATGCATGTATATCTAAAAAGGGCCAGAAGATCCTTTTAAGTGGCGGTTTTATCCACACATTTATTTACTTTTATTTAAACGTATGGAGCAGAATTAGTGCTCATACAAGCACATTTACTTTATCATTGTATGATGCGGAATTAACCCTCATACAACAAGTAATTTACTTTTACCGCACATTTAATTTTATTTAAAGTATGGAGCGGAATTATCGCCCATACAGCAAGCAATTTCCTTTATGAATTACTTTATTGCTCATTTACTTTTATTTAAAGTATGATGCGGAATTAACCCACATACAGCAAGCAATTTACTTTATCGCTCACTTACTTTTATTTAAAGTATGGTGCGGGATTATCGTCCATACCAGTAATTTATTTACCAGCAATTTATTTACAAGCAATTTATGAATTAATTGAGTGATATGATGAGTTTTACAACATACAGAGATTAGGACCAAAAAGTCCTTTGATCCTCATCATACAACTACATCTGGACCTGAAGATCCTTGATGATGATAATGTTATGAGAGTTGGCAATCTCTCCGGTACTATATTTGTCAATAAGTGATAGTACCGTATGCATGAATGATAACCATTTTTGGTAAACTATCACCATATACAAAAAGGAACATGCAATTCCTTAAACTCATGAATGAGCAATTAAATGAGATGCCAGAAGTTCCTCAAAACATGGATAATTATGAAAGGGTCTGAAATCCCGAAATGTGAACATGAAGTTCCAAGAATGTCCATATATATAATTTTGGCCTGAAGATCAGAATCTAAACAATGTTAAAGAACTTAAAGGTTCTAACAATTAATGGATAAACCTTGAGGTATCATTGCAAGAAATTGCATACCACATGTTTCTTTGATATAAGAAGTTGATGAATTTAGCAAAGAATGATTTTGCCAAAATCAACACCCCACAGGATGAATTAAAACTCCCCATATTTTGGTATAAAATATGACCTGAGCCGGAAGCTCATGGATCTCAATATTTCATAAATCCTCAAATAAGAAAGTTTTGAGTGCATCCACACAAGTGTCCACATGTTTGAACTTGAAGTTCATATGATTTAAAGGCTTAAGTGGACACTATGAAAATTGGAACTGGCAGTCCTATATTACAAAGGAGAACTATTACATATTCAGAGTTGCTAAAATATTTAATGCCTCAGATTTGGGCATCCGTAGGAGAATCTTTGTGTTCCTCATTCTCCTCATGAACTTGCAACACAGAAACAAGTTCCTCCAAATCTTTATTACTTTTCTCCAGTCTTCTAAGTTTTTGATTAGCCTCAGTCAACCTTCTCAGCAGTATCATGACTTGAGATCTAAGTGCCTGCACCTCTTGTGATCTGGCCAACGTCGTTGTCCCAAGTTGGTAACTGATGCAGCATGCTGCATGCTAGCAACCAAAGAATCATTGACAACATCACTATCTGATCTCACTGCTAACAATATTTGCTCATGGGGAGCAGGTATTCAAATCAAAATTATTTTGGGGATAGGAAGACATGTTTTAAGGAGAAGATGTGGAAATGAACCACTTAAGTAATAGCAGACAATAGGGAACGTATTCTATTGATGAACCGTGCATTGTAAGCATCATATATATATAGGTGAGCAACATGACAACCATCCATATTATTCGAATTCTTGTTCCACAAAATCTATTCTCACTACTCACTCTTGTCGACCACATTCATGGTATTGATCCTTGAGATATTTTTATAAATTCTTGTTCCACAAAATCTATTCTCACTACTCACTCTTGTCAACCACATTCATGGTATTGATCCTTGAGATATTTTTATAAATTCTTGTTCCACAAAATCTATTCTGCCCCACTCAAGTTTGTCGACCATGGTAAGGTATTTGATCCGATCTTTGAGATATTTTTATGTATAAAAAGGATTCAATTCTTATCGTTTTACTCTTTGCATAAATTCCGGATTGTCTTATTAAGAATTTTATCAAAAGTAATCTGATTGATTAGGGACTAACGTAAGGTTTACATTTAAGCTACCTATTTTATATATTCTCATTTCTGCTATATATATTCCCTACTATTAGACAGTTTCAAAATACCCTTTGTTGTTGTTTTCTAAACAAAGGATGAAATATAAACCTGAGTTCTCTCAACAGGTCCTGGCATGCTCAGGAATCCTACAGATTTGCTTGGAAGCAATATCAACCTGAGTTCTTTCCGCTGTACTTGACATGCTCAGGAATCCTGCAGATTTCCTTGGAAGTACTTGACATGCTCAGGAATCCTGCAAATTTCCTTGGAAGCAAGATTATCTTTGATCAGGACCTTCAGAAGCAAGATTATCTTTGATCATGATCCACTACTATGTTAAAGTAGTTGTTTGATCATGGATCAGCCTGATTCATTGAAGCTTCTGGATCCATTTATGATAAGAAAGAGAGGACATTGTTCATTAGGACATATATACCTCTCTCACATATGATAGAAGAGGAAGATTCATATGCTTCATGGATCAGAATATGGATGTTATATCATCAGAACATGAAGCATGGTACGTTTCCATCATAACATGAATCTCTCTAGTATATTTCATGTTCTTCATGTAACCTCTCTACATCCTAATGATCAAAGGAAGTTTGTAAGCCTCACACTTTTTATAGATTGTTGTGAGTTTGCTTTTATATTATAAGCATTTTCCCTATCACTTGTTGTTGAAAACCAGAGAGATTCTGATATCCTGTATCTTTGTGATTCTATTAAGGGAAACTGAATTTTCTGTCTTTTGTTGTCTCGAAAGACTATGCTTATAATACTTTTGGAATCGTTTAGATGAGACCATTTTTCCGTCGTTAGGGGGAGAATTGGGGTTAACGACGTGAATGATTATGGAAAATATTGTCTCATCAACGCATGATTATACTATCTGATATATGTAACAGGTATAAAAGATTAATGCAAATTCTGAAAATTGCAAAACACTGCATATATTAAAGGCTCCCAAAGAGTAACTCATGGGTATGACAGTGTGAATTAAATGCACGCCAAATGCGTAGCAAATAGAATGGATTGAGGTTCCAAAAAGGACAATCCATCAACATGTTAATATGGTGCACGCTGAGTGCGTAGCAAATTGTCTGAATTTATGTCCCAGAAAGACAATCCATTGACATGATAAAATTAGTCTGTGGCATGCCTAAAGCATGACAGATATATGTTCTAAATGTTCCAACTCCTGGAATGGAGATTATTCACGCCCTATTTTAAACACTCAGAGGAGGTTATGATCCACATTCTCACATAATTCATCTTATAAGAGATGTATGTTTAGAAGGAGACAATAAAAGTCCCTAAAAACAAATTGCCTTGGGTACCCGGGAAAAGGCAAAGAAATGCTTATTGATGCATGCGCATGCACATAAGAATGGTGAGATCACAAATTGATGAATGATATTTTTGGTTTTAAAGTAGCTACTCAAATCATCAATGGGCTATGTTGAATGGAACCACGTTCAATTATCAAATATTGACAAAATCATTGGCCAAAATGGAAAGAGGCAAATGAACGTGAAAGAACATATATGAACCCAGAAGATGTTAACCAAGAAGGTTATACATAGGTGTTTGAAATAAATTGGAATACACTCACTTCTATATGACATAGAGTTTCTGGAAGAAACTTGGAATTATGAGATTCTCCATACTTGTAGATGCAACTACGATGAAATTATTGCACATCTACGGAGACTAACACACTATCTTTAAAGGTTATTAAGTGCACGGAGTATATTTCCATAAGCGATGCAAAAATGGGACAAGATAGCTGGGTATAAAGCTATATAGTGTGTCATGAAGTGTAATCCCTAAAAGAAAATCCTTGACGGATTCAAATTGCGTGAAG
Source organism: Prunus fruticosa (assembly GCA_018703695.1). Taxonomy (NCBI): domain Eukaryota; kingdom Viridiplantae; phylum Streptophyta; class Magnoliopsida; order Rosales; family Rosaceae; genus Prunus; species Prunus fruticosa. The sequence continues at coordinate 3,075,767 of CM031920.1, read as the reverse complement.
CAAGTCCCTAAAGGACAAGTGCATGAAGCACAAATTTTGTACTCAATATTAATATGAAAATAGTATATTGCCTCAGTGAGTACATTCATTATGAAATGTTGCAACACATTACAACTTCTGAAGAGTTGATAATTGGTTAAAACTCCTAAAAGAAGTTCAAGAAATAAAGTCTTGACCTAAAGATTGAGCATGATGCCAACGAAATTCTTGGCTACCAATCAACTTATACTAAGAAAGTATTGAAGCATTTTTATATGGATTTTCCGGTAGCGTAACCGGACACGGTATTTCCAGTTAAAGCTTAGCTCCATCACCATTACAGTGAGGGTGATGTGACGCATATTTAATGCTATCTCCGCAGATTAACATATACGGGCATATTCTATACAAGTAAAACTTACAAGTAGCCCATGATTTATTTAAAACGCCGATTCTGAAAATTTCTCTAATTTGCATAGAGATTATTCACTTGAAATATATTTACTTATAAGGATATATTGATTTCATATCACTTACAGGAATTCATGATAGTCATATCCTCCACTCACTCCGAAAAGTTTTCCTCTCCAAAGAGATAGTCATGAAGATATCATGGGGAGACATTCATCTGACTAAGCATCCATAAATTGAAGCTACAAGAGCAAATATGGTGCAAGCATTACCAAAGCGTACTCTACTAGAAAGGAATGTGCTATCAATTTTATTTGTGATGAACTCATGAAGTTATCAAAGGAAAGTAATTCTTCAGAGGGAGCATCCATCAAATTGAAAGTCATATTTATTCACTAAAGATGCAACAAAGTCATGACAACTACAACATTCAGAAAGATGATTTATCTTATGGCTTAAAAATAATTTTGCAGAGCATTAGAGGGAGCGTGCAATCAATAAAGATCTTCATACACTGTACTCTTTTTCCTTCGTCCAGGTTTTTATCCCACTGGGTTTTTCCTGGCAAGGTTTTAACGAGGCAGTGTCGCACGCTAGTCAGTGTTCACTATACACATGACAAAGTTTTATGCTACATATGGTTATGTACTCTTTTTCCCTTTGACCAGTTTTTTTCCCATCCTGGGTTTTACCTGGCAAGGTTTTTGATGAGGCATACTCCATACATTGTGGTCTCCAAGGGGGAGTGTTGTAAAACTAATGGCTTAATCAGCCATTAACTTTTGGAGCCCACTATCTTAGTTAATTAAAGAACCTGGTGCATGAATTGTCATTGCACACGCACATGTGCTAACATGTTATGCTTATAAATAGGCATTCCTCCCCCATTTGTAATATACCATAATAATAAACTTGGATATACTTGCTTGTGATGAACATTGCTATGTCTCTCTCTTTATTCACTCTCCCAAAATCCTCTCTCAATTCCTCTAGATTTATAACAAAGCCTAAGTAATTAAATTGCAGATAGTCTTGATCACCCTTGAATTAAAAGAAAAACGAAAAGCATATATACGTACCAGTTATTGGCGTATCGCATTTGAGGGGAACCATAGCTGGCGAGAAAAGGTCCTTTCCACCGCCGTCTCGATTGAGCACCTCCGACTGGGAATTCAATTGCAGGCACTCCAAAGATGAGACGTTGTCCATGGCTGTGTAAAGTAAAGTTTGGTGTTTGGCTTTGCAGTTGTGAGAAAAAAAAACGACGGGCGGTTTGGGTGTAGGTGAATTGTGAGAGAAAGAATTTGATTTTTTTATTCACAAAAACAAAAAAATCAAAAAAGAGAAGGCGGTTTTTCCAAATAAATGAATATTTTGGTGATTTTGATTCCCAAATAAAGGAAGTTAATTAATATGGTTTTTCCTTTTGCTTTTCAAGCTTGCGCTAATACTTCCAATCCAATTCCATTCCCCTCCATCCTCCTTCATCTTTTCCTTTCTTTCCATCTCCTCTCCTCCTTGGACTCCTTTTTTTCTTGTGATATGAGCGTGGTTGCAATAGTGGTCTTGATGGATTACATGATGGTCGTCAGTCAATAGAAATTAAGAATCCAAGTCATAAAACTGATAGCCCTTAGAAGGTGGATGATCTCACCCGATAATTGTTGATAAGTTCATCCCACCGTTTCGGAGCAATGAGCTTCCTTTACATATGCGTCTACCATATTGAGACGATACAACATATTGCATATTGCATTTTCCACAAATTCATTTCATAAAATTGTGAACAGCATGATCTCACAACTTCATCTCCTTACAGTATATATTATAAATTATAATACAATAGCGCTTAAGCGCTAATTAGTTAACAAGTTAATATACAAACGCATATATCATGCGTATGAAAATCTCAGTTGTTCATATAAGTAGGACCTCTGGCAGTAGGATCCAGCTGCAGTTGCCTTTCCATCTCCTTAAGGTACTGCAGAAGAGGCCTCTGCTCATTTTTTAGGTCTGTCACAGCACCACAACCGTAGGGGCTTGTCCTCTGGTAACCAGGAAAAAGCTTCTCCCTTCTTTGCCCATCTGCATCACCATAATCTGGAGGAAAAGCCGGACGCAATGTAGGGTTGTTCGTGTGCATTGCCAGATTAGAAGCCGCATGATTTCCCCAACGGTTGATATGATGAAACCTGTAAGTATCGTAATCATACAAGTTTCCAGGGTTGGCAGGAGGATGAAGAGAATTTGGCCATGCATGATGGCCAAGATTGAGACTTTCTCTGTACTGACGGAGCCATTCTGATGAAGTCATTCGATGCCAAGGTGGGTATTTATCCATGAAGCCTGGAGTGCTGGGACTATAATTTGGTGGCCCTTGAGTTGCAGTCCATTTTGGATAGCTGCCTATGGGCGAATGCGATGCATCACAGACATTATCTGTCATGCTAATCCCCCCAGAGCTTTTGCAGTCGATAAAACTAGATTGAATTCCACCATTAAACCAATCAGCATCATCTGGCAATAGAGGGGCAGAAGGCACAGGAGCTGTATAAGTAGATGAAGAGGGTTGGATGCTTGCAAATCCATTTTCACTGATGGACAGACCATCCAAAGATTCTGATGCTATTTCCTCAATAGGGCTCAACCTTGAGCCATGTTTCCCACTACCACTTGTGCTTTTCTCCCTAGTGTTGCTCATATTTCCTCCATCAAGGACCCAAGCACTAAGTGAGGGAGGCCCAGCGGTGATCGGAGTTTCCAAAAATGGCTGTGCAACTCTATCCTGTACACCAGGCTCCTGCTGGCTGCGCGTAAAATTAGTTATGTCAGCATGAAAAGATAAAGGATCAATCTGAGCCTGGTTTTGAGCGATAAGAAGTGACGTAGCACGGCGCAAGCATTCATCAGAAGGTACACTGAGATCCCCCATATCTTTTGTAGGGGTTGGATCATTTAAAGCTGAGGATATCTTGAGTGGTGCTGAATTATGTCTAGTAAGAGGCCTGAAGAGAATAACTTCTTCATCTTCGATAGTAACAGATTTTTCATTAGAACTTGAATTGTCCTCAGCAATCATCTGTTTCTCACTTTCTTCTGGTGCTTCATGAATAGGCTGACTAGGCACTTTCCGATTAACATCAGAGTTGTTGGACTCCAATCTTTCTAGTTCTGGATATTCTTTTGACTCTGCCCTATAGATTTTGCTAAATTCTCTTCCAGATTTGTCATAAACAATCCACTTTTGAGAACCAGTTGATTTGTCTGCAATTTTAATTGCAGCATTGATGATGCGCTGAGCACGACAATCAATTGCAGTGTCAAATTTGTCTATATATTCCCAATGAGATGAGAAATCTAGTGATGCATGTGCACAAGCTACCGGTGCAAACCCCCTCAGCTCATAGTCTTCCCACAGAGGAGTAACTTCTGCATACTTGGCCTCATCCTCATTGACGTTAAATCGCTTTAGAAGATCAACAAATGCACCGAAAAAGTAAGACATAGCACTTCTGCTTTTTTCATCAACCCCATGCATTTCTCCCCCATCAAGCATAATGACCAACCACTCCACAAAAACAAGCACAGCTGGTAGAAGGGGGCAAGTCTCGGTTGCACCATCCCTCAAACATCTTTCAACAAAGCGTCCCATGAAAATGAATGTTGCAGTCAACGCCCATTGTGTCAGCTCTTTCTGCTGCACATCATTTTTGTCTCTTGATTCTTTTATTTCTGTGGTCTTAATCAGATTCTGTATGGTAAAGATTAGTACAGAAACAACTTGGAGTGCTCGGAAAGGGCCTTTTCTAACTGAATCCATACGCTGGTATGACTCCAATGTGACTTTTAATTGTGTATCATCTAGTGCCATCAATGCCTCCAACTCTCCCATAGTAGATGCAAAAGCACAAGGAAATTCGTCCTCACTGCTCACATAAACAAATGCAGCAGAAAACGTCAGAACTTAAGCAACAAAGAGTGTGATATTTAAATAAGAATTGGTAACACAAGCATACATCAAAATGCAAAGGAATTCAATGAGACAACATTAGATGGGCTTGATTACATTCTTCATCATAACACCAGTTCCCTCAAGCAATGTGAAGCAAGTTGATAACCTAAGTATAACAATCAAAGCTCAACTGCATATATTCAGAAGATTTTACATATTTTACAGTGCAAGACCCTTTTACAATTACCAATTGCCTTAACTTTAATGTCAGCTCAATCGTTTGATATCATACAAGAAAATATGTAAACAATATTTGGGCGAAAGGAACTAGAGACAGAACAGAGGGGGACCAAAACAGAAAGGTGAAAGACTGATTTCTCTAACACCTTAGGGTTCAAAATCCAAATTACCAACACGCACGTGGTTCTTTGCAACTTGAAAGCAAACTGACTGCCCCATTAGATGGTTTAGCTGCTAAGGACTGAGCACAAGCATAGAAGTAAATGACAAGAATAATAACCACAAATTGAGGAGAATCACAACAGAACATTAAGATGCACCACCCAAAACCAACAGTAAAATGGCAAAGTGATAAATGAAATTGAATACAATCCAGGACAAGTGAGCACCTTGATTTTATGTGAAAGAAACTTAACGTTCCAATAATAAGAGACCATAACTTTGTATCCGTATAGCAATTATGTTCAGCTTTCAGCATATTATGATTGCTTGACTTTGAAATAGTCTGAAGAATGCTTCTTTCAGATGGATTTAAGAAATCAAAGTGGGACTCACTTGAAAGAGAACATAAATGAGATGACCTGCTCTGCAAGATATAAGAAGCAAATGAGAACTGCCAAAATATGAATATCAGAAGGTGTTATGAAATTAATGACTAAAACAATAGCGGTTCTTGTAATATTTCTGGTTTTACCCTTTCAAACAGTAGGATAAGGTTACCCTGGGCATCAGGGAAAGGTTCTTTAACAGCTAAACTTCTTATGCAGTGGTACAAAGCGAGGAATTCATCACCAATATATATTGCCAATACAGCTAACTGCAAACAAACCCACATGTAACTTCCAACTTAGAAATGTTTAAAATAAGTTAATTCAAACATGCAAACATCATAAAGCAATTTAGTTCTCCGCGTAAGCAAACTCTTCTGAGAAGAAATAGTTTAATGAGGAAAAAGTTATGAATGAACCTGATTGTGTGGGTTTCCGCTATCTGGCCAAATTACTGTTGCTTCCAAATAGTTGGTGGCTGCAACTGACCAATTTCGGTTTTGAGCATCAGGTTTTTCATACTGTTCTTTGTATCTAGCAAGATCCCCAACACATACCAAAAACCGATGGCACAAAAATTGGCACTTCTGCATCTTCTTCTGTTCTGCAAAGGTAAGGAACACAGACTCTTCTGGGAGCCTGTTACGTTTTCTAATTTTCACAATCAAATTTTGGTAGAATTCAATTGCTTCTGATAGAAAGAGTTTAAATCCTTCTACATGATTATCATTTTGTGGCACTGCCAACTTTTTGCTTTCTGCATTAACAAAACCTCCCTTTATTCTTTTACGAAACTCATCAATACGCTTATAGTGAAGCTTCCATAAAGAATACTCGATGTCCTGAAGTTCCAACTGGTCACGATCACTCAGTATGAGATTCTCGTAAGTAGATCGCACCTTGCGGTACAAGTCCTTAACCTCAGAGTGCAATAGACCTTTGGAATGGATCAGTGACCACAACTGATTTTCTGTGTTTGCAACCTGAAAGGACCACAATTTCAAGACTCACAGAGAAAAACAATACAAGAGTCTTCTGCATAAAGTGAAAGTATTTAGTAGTAGCAGATGTAGGTGCAGAAAATTACCTCAATCAAAAACTTTTGCTTTTCTCTCTGATCTTTGAGGGGAAAAGATGAATTTGCCGTCATGTTTAAAAGGAAAAAACTTCTTCAAGTGCGAACTGCAATATGCTTATGGCGTAAGACACCTGTTGGTGGAAATCACAAATTAGTACACTTTGCAGTTGAAAAAACCAAAACAAAAACGGTCACCAAAGTGATGTCATGAATTTTAGTTGCAGCACATCCTGGATAATTGGGAAAGGACTCACTCAAATTAGTGCAATATACAAGCAAGCAAGTGGATGACATCTAAGAAGTGCCAAAACTCCCTTCACAAGTATGAGGAGCATTTGCCACAGGCAATACCGGATCACGATGAAAATCGAATTTTAACAATATCTTGAGCATAATTGGACAACTTAAGTTGGGAACAAAAAATCCTATTGCAAAGAAATTTAGGGAGGGAATATGTTCCTAATTTGATAAGCAGTTAAAGTTCAAGCTCAAACCCACCAAATTTGCCAAAGATCATTTGGAAAAAGAAGAAAGAAAGAAAGAAAGTAGACCTGCTATATTGACTTTTGGCCCCCCAGAAGATAATGATCATCAAGTATCAACCCACCAATGAATGCCAAAGTTTGGAAGTCTAAAGCATAGACTAACTGGCCAAAAAGCAAGAATTGTTCAAACCTAAACTCTACCCTTAAGTTCTTTAGCTATGTGAAATTGGTCAATTAAGTACTGATCATGTTCTCAGCTACCCAAATGAAAATTCAGAAAGAATTAATGATTATAACCGATATGTTTATAATTAAAATTTATAAATAAATAAAAAAAGATAACAACAGTGAAAACCCACATACATTGAAAATCAGAAGAAGCCATCTTATCAGAGCAGAGAAGAGCAAATGTAACCAAAATTACAACAACAACATACGAAGAACCCAAATCAAATTCAGCAAAACAAACATCAAGAAACAAGTTTTCATCTTTAAAGATTGAAAAGACAGAGAATTGCACCAGAAAGCGAAGAGCAAAGTCCTCCTGAGAACATAAAGGGGCAAACTAGAATTAACAGTAACTCAGCAGCCAACGTTCGAGTCTTTCTCTGAATCTGATGCAAAACCAGCCAAGCAGAAAAGCGCACACATGGAAAAGAGAGAGGGGAGAGAGAGAGAGAGAGAGAGAGCTAAAAGAAGAGTTGGGCACCTGTAAACAGGTTAGGCTACAGTTTTAGTTGTGAAACAGACAAAGTAAAAGGTAGCTGATGATGATGATGAGACTAGGAACAAGGCTGCTGTCCGGTATCTGCTATCTGCTATCTTCCCCATTCAAAAAATTTATTCCATTTTTCAATTCCTTGTCTTTGTTTCTTATAAAATAATAAGGAAATAAAACCTTAGAAAATGGAGAATAAATTAAAGTGGCTTATCATCATGTGACTCATGTCCCTCATCAAATCTTGTCCTGGGATTAACATAGAGAGAGGGATCCCTTGTAGTTCAAGCTAAGCTTGGGATTATAATATGTTAAATTAGAAGACACCACCTTAAGCTTGATAACTTAATGCTCTCATTCTCATAGAATATACCAAAAATAATAAATGGAAAATCGCACTTTTTTTCCATACGTTATTTGGATACGACTCATTCGAGTATTGGCTCACCGCACACGTGTGCTTATCTAAATGGTAGATGTGGTGTCCCTGTAGGTAGTTGAGGTTGGACTGTCCTTATGTCAAGGGCCCATCAAATGCTGGAAATGTAACTGCATGAGACAACTCATATTAAAGGAAAAAATAAGAGTTCTAGAATTAGTCTGCCATAATTTATAAATCGTTTATATATTATAAACGACAAAAAAATAATAGCATAATTTCAATTTAATCCAATAAACAAAATGTTACACAAGTTAATAGACCCCGCAATATGATGATGGTGGTGATGATGATGATGAATGGGCGCAATGGTTTTGGCGTGGTACAAATAGCACATGCTACATGTTGTGCAGTAATGGATTTAGTTTAGAGAAGCCTCCGTGCAGCAGAGTGTCGTATACGCATGGAGGAGAAAGACACAAAGTTGAAATAACCATTGGGTCCCACATGAAAGACAATTTTGATGACAATAATGATCATTGTGATATAAAGGAAATCTCAGCCGTCGCTTTAGTAAGCATTGTTCTCTTGACTATGGAGGGTGGAAACAAGGAGGAAATCGGGAGAAATCAAAAAAATCAAAGGCCACTATTATGATAGGTCAAAGAAATGAGTGTGGATATGGCCACATGGGTCTACGTAGTTGTTGTTAGGTTGCTGATTAGGACCCCTGTACATTTAAGCAAAATTTTCAACCCTAATCAATTGCATTAAACGAATTGGATGAGTTGCAAAAATTGGAAGCAAGGAGCACTACGCTAGCCAGCCATCAATCATTCATGCACATATGAAAGACGGTGATTGTAAGTATTGATGCGTTTTGAAATCCACTTGTATTAATGATATGCATGCATACTATATGAAGACTCGGATGGACAATTAATGTTAACATAACTCTATGAAGTTTGAAAATGCATAAAAAGTTCAAATTAGCTCCTCCCATATCAAGACTAAGATCTTCCTATATCAAATCTTGGTGACGATGTTGATTTGACGGAAGATAATGAAAATTAAGCTCATGCTTTAGTTCTGGACCAAAATAAAAATCTTGGTGATGGTAATGGTACGTATGCATTTGATGGCAAATAATGGAAAGCTCTTGCTTTAGGTTCAGGGCATGCTGATTTATTATGTCTTTGGTGTCTACATCACTGGACCCCAAATGTGAGTATTCTTCTAAAGGTTTCTGATAACTTCTGGTTTGTCCCTTTTTGATTTGCTATTTGCACTTCTCACGCCTTGGTTCGAAAGCTTCAAAATTTTGAAGTGAATATAATTAAGTTTGGATGCGTCTTAATGAATTGACATAACTTTTAATCCAAATTAATCAATCATTAGGCGTCCTTATTACCTAATTTAACTGACACTCAAAATCTTAAACTGGTGCGGAGAGCGTTGATCTTTCCATCTCGGGCCAAGCAAAGTTAGAAACTTTCAAAAGAAAGAGATGGGCTAGAATATTTAAGCCCATTCTGTCCTCGCGATCTCAAATGCACTTACCCCACGTCCAAAGGTGCGAATTTTCCACCATAAACCCAACGTGCAGTGTTTCAAAAGAAGGTGCCAAAATATTGGTACTGCAAAGGAATTTGAGAAGAGAATGACCTTGGCTGGCAACCATAGAAAATTCAGGCGCTCACGCAGGACTAATAATAGCACTCCTCCTTATGTATTAATGAGGTAGCGAATAAAAAGACAGAAAAAAAAAGGAGAAAGAAACGGACAACCCACAAGCTAAAATAGACCCGTCTTTTTATCCCAACGAACCAGCTTCATAACCCTACCCACCTTTTCCTCTATATCCTTCATTCTCTTTCCCTCCACGAACAGGAAGGACAGAGACAAAGGCCATAAAGCCCCTCTCTTTTCTCTCCCCCTACAAACAAATTACACAGAATAAAAGCGCAGTTTGTTTGTGTACGTACGTACCTCTCCTAAACTATCAAAACGAAAATGGGATACAAAGTCTGCTTGATTGTGCTGATGGTGGTCTTGGCCATGGTGGCCCAGTCATCAGCTAAAGGGCATGAGGCCAGCTGGGGCCTCAGCTTCACCGCCCACGACGACGAGTCGCTGATCGACAGAGCCAACAGCAAAGTTGGCGACATGATCGGAGAAGAAAACGAAATGATGATGGACTCAGAGAGCAGCCGTCGAACACTTAGAGGGAGTCAAAGAAGGTACATTGGGTACGGTGCCCTGAGGCGCAATGCTGTGCCATGCGGACGCCGCGGCCAGTCCTACTACAACTGCCAAAACAGGCAGAGGGCCAACCCTTACCAGCGCGGCTGCACCACCATCACCCGCTGCGCCAGACGCTGATTGTGATCAATTCGGTTTATTTACAAGACCGGATCAAAGAGAAATAAAAAAATAAGAAAAAGAAATAGTACGTACGTACAAGGATATATAGTGAAAAGAGAATGAAAGTGGGATCAAAATCATCGATCATCATCGACATTCATGCTTTCAAGATTATATGTCTTCCTCCTTTTGAATTTTAAGATTAATTACTGTCTTTGTTGAATTATTATGTGAAGTTGCTTGCTTTGCTTGCTTCTGTAATCTTTGTTTTGGTTACATTTATATATTTTTATTTACTATATATGCTTGTATTTCAAGAAGGAAGTGAATAATCTAGATATATATACCTTTGGGTACGTATGATTTTATTTCAATGAGGAATTACAACTTTTTTTTTGGAGTTTTATTTTCTAATGATATATAATGTGCTTTGGGAATAATCATGCATGCAAATTACATACAATTTCGGATTAAATTAATTAATTATTGATGCATATACGTTTTTGGATTTAATTTTGCCCAAAACTCTGACCTCAGCTACGACTCTTTGATTAAATTGGCTCATGATTAATTAATAATAACAAAGGCTTTTTGTCCATATATAGGTTGCCTTTTTACGACAAAACTTATAGAAACAAAATATTTATGTGCTGGGTACTGTCCTTAAAGATCTTTTGGGCGCGGTCCAAAACCAAAATAGCCAAAAAGAAAAGATTAATAAAGGTATAATTAAAGAGGTCATTCCAATACATAGGAAATGATGAATTAGTAGTTTTTTACCCCCAAATTGATAGTGATTAGCCAGATGCCCACCCAAAAATATCTCTTTTGTTTAGAAAAAGAAGAGAGAGAAAAAAAAAGGGTGATTGCTATAGCTTTGAGAAAACTGTGGATAAAGATAAAAGACATTCGATGAAAAGCTCACTAAAGAAAAGTAGCGATGAGTATGACGGAAAAATAAGGTAGTGAGATTGGTTGATGATCATGCATCCAAGTATAAGCCAGGTGGCGTAACGTTTAGTAGTGCTTGGCTCGATCTAAGGTGGTTTCAGCAATATTACTTTTTGTTATAACTTTTTGTTAAGATAACTTTTTTGTTACAAGGAAGATTTTATGCGGGGCTTACAAATGACCAATCAATTTTATAATATTATATGACACCCGTCAATCTTACAATATAAAAAGAGTGAGAGTTACGTAATTTGCAAAGGAAATTAATCTGATTTTAACATGATAGTCATTAACAGGAAAATTAGCCATATTAAATTAGGTTTAAAATAGATTAGGTTGAATCACGAATCATGAATCACGATGAATTGATCTAATGGATAAAGATGAATGATTCTAGTTGTTGTACATTCAACCCAACAAGACTGGTTGACTAATTAATCCACTGGCTGGCCGAAGCTTGGAGAACCTAGGTCCACAATTTTGGACCAAGTCAAACGCTATCTGATCCAATTTCTTGCAAGCGTTGTCAAAAGATAGAATAGAGGTGAATTCTAAAAGCATCAAAAGAAAAACTAGAAACACCCACAGTTTACCAAAATGTTTGTTAGATATGGGAGTGCTACTGCTATCTGTTCCATTTGGGAGTGCTACTGCTAAGAGCTTCTTTAGAAAGCATTTTTGTGACTCATAGGCACTTGTATATTTTTCTACCAAACACTATTAGAAACCCTTGTTGACCGGCGTGGAAACCCACAATGCATCAATGGTGACACTAGCAAAGGCCAAATGGGTTTCCAAACAGTCCATATGGAAGGTTCAAATTCGCAATCAATCCCTCAACAACCATATGCTACCATACAGTGCAGAGGAAACAAACAAACAAAGCACAAGAGGCCAGCCTTACCCATGTTTTCTGGCTTTCCCGTCTTAATTTTCATCACTTCATCACTTCCTGTCTCTCAATCTTTCTCTTCTTTCATCATCACAAGTCCCACTACTGCCCCCTCCACTTTCACTTTCTCATGCGTCCCCATTGTATTTTGCACAGTTTTTGGTCTTTTTGTTGAGTCAAAAAGCAGACTCAAAAACCATGTTAGATTTCAACTGAGGAGAAGAGAACCTTTGCCGCTTTGCATGATTGCTTTTCACACCAATTCAAAAGGCCACGACCCACCAAGAAGCTCAACCAAGTAGACGACTACAAGTCTACAAGTAGGTACCAAAATTTCAATGGGACCCAACAACCCAATAATCAACATCTCCACCCTAAAACATTAATATAGAAAAACACTTACATGAAACGAAACCGGGGATAGATTGACACTTAAGATGGGGCAACCATTACACACTTGGGAACTTTTTTCAGAGGATCAGCTTCTTAAGCTAGATTGATCCTAAGACTAAAAGATGCAAAGTAGGACCCATCATACATCCAAAGGTCACTTTCTCACCTATATCATGACCTATAATTATAGATTCACCATGCGTAGAGCACGAAGCAGTGCTCATAACACATTATAACAGCAGAAACTCTCGCTTCTAAGCAAGCTCGATACTCTAAATTACTCTAAATTAACGATAATTATTAAGTATAAAATCACTAAATGTTTAACAATAACAATAGGTGAAAGAAAAAATGCATGCATTGATATTTTTGGTTTATAAGAAAAAGACCCATGTAGTGAATACAACAGAATGCAGGCTGCCTTGCTTGGCATCTTTTATCTCACTGAGAAAAACAACAAAAGGGTCAAGATTCCTTGCCCATTCTTCCCCGCTTTCTTTGGCAGCTATCCCAAAGCTCATTTTCCCATTGACCAAAAAAAAAACAAACTTCTTCCCCTTTCACTCTTTTTCTTTTCTTCTTTTTCTTTTTTCATTTTGGACTGTCACTCCTCCTGTTCATCTACCTACAATTACTTCTTACACTGTTATAATTAATGCCTAATAATTTATTAGTTGAATTACATCTTCCAATTTACTTCCCTATTTAGTGAAAAAATAAAAAAGAGTAGACAAACCATATCAAGTAAATTCCATTCAATTCACTCCCCATGTTGACTTTTTGACTCCCCAATTCAAATTCTATATTTTTTTCACCCCTGTCAATCGCGATTGGCCTAGTAGAGGAAAGAAAAATTGGAAATTTTATTTTCTCCCCTCCCCTCAACTTTCTCAGCAACCAAACATGGGAAATGAGTTAAAAGCAAAATTAAAAGGAGAGGCATACATGAAATTTTACAATTCGATTAAGGACTCTCTCATTCTCTGCAAATATTCCATTACAATTTATCTTCCTCAATCCTCAGCATCATCATCACGATCAATGTCAACAATAACATATTAAAATTACACAAAACTAAAAAATTTAGAGTTGGTTTGATTCAAGAAGAAGATGAACCTGAAGCTCTAGGCGACGTCGTAGGGAACAAAGGCAACAGTCGGGGCTCCGATTCCCTCGGGGTCGTGCTCGGTGACGGGTGCAAGTAAAAACCCTTTTCTTTAATGGCTTTCTCTTCAGCCTCCTTGTTTAAATGGGCACACCCATTGGGATTCAACCCGTAATTGGCCGACCCGGACCGGTCAAACGGGTCGGGTATGAGCGGCGTGACCGGGCTGAGAACTAAAGCCGGGAAATCGAGAATGCTCGGAGATAAAATATCAGGGTTTCGGGGAGAGAAGCCGGAGGCGTTGGAACTGAAGACGGGGATTAGGGGGTTAATTCTGAGGTTCTTGAGTGAGTTTCGGCGCTCGTAGAGCTTGAACCCGGATTGTTGCTTTTTGGGCGTGGATTTGATGGGTGGTATGTGGGTTTTGTTATGCGGGTCTGGGCAGGTGTTGGTGGGTTTTGAAGAGGCCTGCTTGGCTGTTTCGGAGGATCCGGTCAGCATTTGGACGACTTGTTTGAAGGAGTTGGTGTCGGCTTGGACGAAGGTGGTCGGGTACGGGTTGGCGGATTCGGATCTGGTGATGAGTTTTGGGGGTTGGGGAGTTGGAGTTGTTGGTGGAGCTTGAAGTCCATTGTTGTTGCTGTGGGTGCTACTTGTGCTGCTGTTGGAGCTGTGGCTGTTTGGAGAAGGAAGCAGAGAAGGTTTTGGGTTCTCTTGTTGGTGTCTTGGCGAGGTTTCCATTGATGATGATGATTCTGATTTCTTGCACTGTTTGGTTGCCGAGAAAGTTGAAGGAAGTAGAGAAAATAAGAGGAGGAAGAGGAGGAGGGAGGAAGAAGGGAGACTTCGATGTCTTGAGATGAGAATTTGTTGCTTTTCGTCTGGTTTGGTAAGAAATGTTTTGGTGGGGACTTGGGGTTCTACTGGTGTGTGAAGTTCTCTCACGCGCTGTGAGGAGTTGGTGATATATATACACTCCTAATTAATTTTTAATTTTTAATTCATTCTCAATAACTGTGCTAATTAATGTAATGTAATAAATTGAGGTCAATTATAAAAAACACTAATAAACTGAGGCCAATTAATATTGTAATTGGGTTGCTTTTTCCACTGATGACATCATTATTCAAGATATCTTTCTACAAAAACGATTATCATTCATGTATCACTGTGGACATGACTTTTATTATAATCCACCATTTTTAATGAGTATTTAACTTCTTTTTCTCTTACAGTCCATATCAGGTACAACAAGTACAGTACAAACGGGGTCGTTTGATATGTTTTTCTAGGTTTGTAACCACGAATCGACGATGAGATGGAGGTTGAATACAAAGTGAGCAAAAAAAGTCTAAAGAAAAAGAAAAATAATCTGAACACATATTGACATGACAGAAGCAGAGAAACCAGAACACGCATGGCATAAAAAGCACAGAGCCAGCAGAACTACAAAAATTCACTCATAAAACGACTGCTTAAATGGCATTCCTCGTCGGTTAATTTAACAAGTCGTTTTGTATTAATCCGTTAACTTAATATGTTTTCTGATTAACCCAAAAATGAAGCGAATGACCAGTTTGCCAGGTCCAGCTGTGAGAGATACAACGAATATGTATTGAAATCATCAAAAAAATGTTTAAAGTTATCATTGACTTGCAAAAAAAGCTTACTAGTGTACTAACATTTAACATATTAATTAGTCAAATACCCATAGATTCGTTTAGACTCATAAGTTGTTTTAGGATTTTGGTTATGTTGGGTTTGTGGGCTTTGTTTAAATTTTTGGCTAATTGTGATTATGTAAGTTATTAGTTTTAGTGCGGTTTTTGTCCGTATTAATTTTGCTTTTAGCATGTTAGTTTGTTGCCCTTTTAGGATTGGTATTTTAGAAGTGTTGTTGACGTTTTTGATTGCACCATTGAAGTTTATCTGATGAAATTTCTATTTAATAAAAAACAACAAAATAGTTAAATGCTTTGTTTGGGAGGTGGTGCTGGTGCACTTAATCTGCACAAGCCCAACCCATTTATAAATTAAGTAAATTAACAAAATTATCTTTAGATGCAAACTAGGTCCAACCTCTGCCTCGTTGAATTACTACTTTACCCTCAAATTTGTTGCAATGGTTCCAAGTTTGGCCCTGGCTGGTCCATTTTCACTAGAAAATGTCAGCATCTTGTGTTTGTCATATGCCAATTATACAGTACATGACAGTACAACAGTACCCCGACCCGACATGACCCGGACCCATTGATTTTCTTATTTCACATTCTCTCTCTCTCTCTCTGCTTAATAAGCTTTTAACAAGCCATTGGATTTTTTTTCATAAAACTTGGGGTTTCGTTAATGAAATCCCATTAAACCAAACTCTCCCCCTTTTGGCCTTTGTGGGAGTAAGAGGGAAAAAGACATTTTGATACGTCTTGTTTGTTCTCGCAGGGAATAACAAGAAGAACTCTTTTAAGCAATTCTAAATTTCTTCTTTTATGTTTAGTCATCTCACTTTTGGCGTTAGATGAAACAAGTCAATGACCAACAACAAGAGCTGGTGTCCTCTAGTATTCTATATTCTAAAGATGCATAAAGAACTTAAGCATTTTATACGGTGATGAATTAGATGAAAATGACTTATATGCAATATTTTCATACATTTTTTCTTCGCACGAAATATGACGTGATGAGAGAAACATAGACAAAAATTACGAATCCGGAGTAGGTAAGTTTATATGCATCGCTAGACATGAGGAATTATATCTGCGATTGAAGTTGCTAGCTAATGGAGATTTGGAATCAGAATTTTGAACCTCCTATAAATTTGGGCGGGTGAGATGAGACGAGATGAGAGTTTCCAATCTCCTTTAGCACACGTCAAACATTGAAGTTGATACTCAACGACAGGATCCCAATAGGCAAAAGTGAAAATGAGCGGTGAATCCGATTCTCATTTATATGAACTAAAAGCTTTAGCTACTTGTACTTTGAGAGGTTCAAACAAAGGGACCACACTCTCTGCTATATCAGTCACTTCTCCAAGAGCCTTATCCTGTTATCAAATGCAGGTTTGACATGTTAGGATTTTTAATATAATTATTTTAGGCCCTTCCTTCGTCTTCGAGAAGAACTTGTATATCTTAGAGATAGTAAATTAGTCTTATCCAGGTGATGTATAAATTTATCTTATGTCTCTTCTATGGTATTGTGTGGGGAATTTGTTAGAGCGGACAGACATGAACATTTCGATCCTTGTCCAGATTTGGCCTATACCAATCCCAATTTATGAGTGAAAATTGTAGATGCACCCACTGAGCACGTTTAGAAATTCGATTAGTTGGGATGCAGACATTTTTTTAATTTTCTTTTACATCGCAACATTTCAGCATGCAACATACTTGCGGAAGTTAGATTCGAATGCCATGACAAGCCACAATTTTGATTGTGACAGAAGCTGAAATCCAGTGCGTATTTCACATGCATGAAAAGGGCACTCTGTAAACTTGCTTGTCTTGGGACTGCCATGCTTGGCTTGACTAGCCCTTTCAATTCTTTGGCAGCCCAACATATACACACTTTCTTCTATGATTGCAGACATGAAACTGCATAAGTTACATCTTCTAAGGGGTGGGTGCCCTACTTGCCCCAGGATTTAGAGGACATGCTTAATTTGACTTCTCACAATAATAAACTGATCGTGGTCACGGAGTTGATTTAGCATTTATTACATAACCCATCATTTTAATGACCCGTTTAAATTAGCTCGATACGATATGCAATTATTCAACATCCAGACAAGGAATTAGAAATCGTTCATTCACTCCATACCTTTACCTTACATAAAACTGTAGAAGTAAAATGGGTTGATGGACAAATAAAGATATGGGCTGGGCTAAGTATTTAAGCTTTATGTACGTGGCCTTATAAGGCCTGCGCTTGTCCTTGTTCGTTCTCTGGGTTTGTTTAGACGGCCTAATAACATTTTCATTCTTGTAGCTATATGTATTCATATTGTAACGTTGTTTGGTTAGTAATCAAGTTCTACATATTTATCAGTATTAACTATAAAACAGAAGAAATTCTTACGTTTTTCATTGTTTGCAAACATTTTGAAGAGACACAAATGTAACTTAACCTTTTTCATTTTTGTTAATATAAGTGATATTTGATAAGAGGGAATCGAACTTAGGATTTCGGGTGTATGAATAAATGCACTTAACCACTTCATCTACAAATCCCTTCCAAATTGTAATCTAGTTACCTCAATCATGAATACAAAACAACGTGAACGGTGGGTTGGGCTCATGACCGTAGATAGATATGAATGGTATAAACAATAAAATAGAATATGAGGGAAGCAATGACGAATTTAAAGATCCAAAGAAAGTCAAGCTTTGAACCAGAATCCAGATTTCGTTGGATTGCGGGGCAAAACAGTTCAGAGGAAGCATAATCTCTAGAATTAAGAGAAATCTATCTGTATATGAACTCATTTTCTGACTTCATCTCATTGCCAATTCAACACAACAAGTCATATATATATATATATATGAATTAATATATAGTTATCAGACCCTTATCGGACAGGTTGAACTAATATTCAACCTAGATAAAACTAAATCAAGCAATAAAAACTCACTAAAATCTGACCGACCTTTGCAATTGCATAGGTCATATCTGATGTGTGTGCCCAATCTTATATAAGGACAGCTTATTTATTTATTTTTAATTGATGGAAGAAACGTAATTTTGACCCAAGAAAGAAAAAAAGTATAGTATTGGGCTCTGGTGTCAGTGAAAGCCCAAAACTCGAGGGAAGTATGGGATACGATGTCCATTAATTTCACATAAAAAAAAAAAGATGTCCATTAATTACAATTTAGTTGTTTAGTAATGGAGTAAATTATAAGTTCATTTGCTTCACGTGGCACATGGATTTATTTGGATTTATTTGCAAGATTTGTTTTGAACCGAATAGTCGGGGTCAACATTCTTTTTTCACCCCAAAAAAAAAAAACACGGGGTCAAATCTTAGGCTGTGGGATGGAATCCAAGTCGAACGTTCTACAGTCTTGACAAGTGGCAGTTGCCACCGACAACCACAGTCAAGAGCTATAATTAGCATTCAAATCAACTAAGCTTTTTGATTAAGACAGAATTAAGGAATTGTTTACCAAGCTAGGTGTGTCGACAATATTTTAGGTGTTGAGAGTATGAATTCACGTTCCTTTGAGCATGTTCAATTTTCGGACTACAAATTGATTTTGGACTGAATGCGTTGATTCTGATATGGTATTAGAGTATGCTATTTACGATTTTAAGTGGCAGTTACACCAAACGTGAGAAAAAGCATTGAAATAAAGAAATTTGTATTCAAATTGATTAAGAACGGTTATCCTACGCTTAAGGTTAGGTTAGGTTATGTGTTGGAATTACCCATATGAAAATTACACGATGCTTAAAGTGGATTGGAGGGCTAGTAAATAAGTAAAAGCTGACCGATGTCTTCTTGTAAGGTACAATATTCTCCCCTCGATGAAGCAAGCTTTTGTCATTTTCTGATTGCTTTGGCTCCGCTTTTATTCTGGGCCATGTCCTTGTCTAACCCTACGGTCTATTCATCTCTCTGCTTTCTTTTTATTCTTTTAATAAATTCCATAAACTATTATTGAGTTTGAGTTTATTTAACCGAAGACTTATATTATTAATTACTAAAATAAAAAGGCCTTGGAAACTTCTACATTGCTATATGCAAAAATTGGTTACTCGTTGCTGGGCACGTGACCCAGCTTGTCCATTACACTCCTACGATTCACCCTCCCAAGCCCAGCCCAACCCAACCCTAAACCCTCTCAAAACCAAATTCATGAAGAAAAACCGCAGGGAATCCTGCCTTCAATTTCTATAAATTTCACTTCATTGAGCCCCCCACTCCATATCTCTCTCCCTCTCTCTCATTGGTCTCTCTCTCTCTCTCTCTCTCTCTCTCTCTCAAAGACTAGAGAGAAGGACAGAAAGAAACTATGGGTTTTGGTGGAGCTAAAGCTCTAGTCTTTGTGCAGCTCTCAGTTCTTCTACTGAGTTGCTTCACTGTGTTTGGAAATGTGATTGATGTTTTACCCCCAAGCTCTCCTCCACACCACCATGTTCACTATTCACACCCAGTAGCTTCCCCTGCACACCCACCAACTCACCACCACCACCCACACCCGCACCCACATCCTCACCCTCCTACTGCCTCCCCGGTTCACCCACCGGTTCACTCTCCTACCCATTCACCGGTCCACCCTCCAACCCATTCACCAGTTCACCCTCCAACCCATTCCCCGGTCCACCCACCAAGCCACCACCACCACCATGGCCACCCACCGGCTCACCCTCCTACTCACGTCCCTGTTCAACCCCCGAGTCACCCTCCAACCCACCATGCACCACCGGCTCACCCACCGGTTCAGAGCCCAAGCCACCCCCCGGTTCACCCTCCGCACTACCCGCCTAAGAAACCTTTCCCAAGGAGCTTTGTAGCGGTTCAAGGCGTTGTTTACTGCAAGTCTTGCAAATACTCCGGCGTTGACACCCTCTTGGGCGCCTCACCTGTTCTTGGTTAGTCCATAACTCCTCTCCATTTCACTTAAATTACCCAAAAAAAAACCATTAATTTATAAACATTTTTCTAACAATGTGACCTTGGATTTGGTTTTTATTTTATTTTATTTGGCAGGAGCCACTATCAAGCTACAGTGCAACAACACCAAGTACCCATTGGTTGTGAAAACCAACACAGACAAAAATGGCTACTTTTTCATCACAGCACCCAAGACCATCACCACCTTCGGAGCACACAAGTGCAAGGTCTCCCTCGTCTCATCACCCTCTGCCACTTGCTCTAAGCCCTCTGATCTACATGCCGGTTTGAGTGGTGCCGTCTTGCGGCCACAGAAGCCTTTCATGTCCAAGAAACTTCCATTCCTCCTCTACAATGTTGGCCCATTTGCCTTTGAGCCCAAATGCCATTAGTTTCTTTACAGCTTGTGTGTTTTGTACTGAGTCTTTGTCTAGTTTTCACCACATAATCCTAGCATAATCTGCCAATGTTAGGGTTTTCCCCCAACAATGGTTTCAATGGTACTCTGTTGTTATTTGGCTCAAAATAAATAATGGGATTTTTAGAATGGTAATGTTGTGGGTACCTTTGAGTTATTAATAATAGAATTACCTATTTTAACTTGTAGTGAAAATTTTATTTATTTAACGGTCATATAATTTTTACTGCTCGCTGTACTGTGGATGGCAACATGGCAGACATGGAGCTTTCGTTTTGCTTTCTTTTTTGTAGATAAAAGAAAGCATTGAATTTGAATTTGAAAGCGCCTCGGCATGCATGCATGCAGAGTCTGGTGCACTGAGCTCCTCTCAGCCATTGGATTCTTGAAAGCTCATGTATAATTATGTCTAAGGAGGGGAACCCTATCCAGTGGCCCCGCAGCTCAGTCGTCCTTGCCCCTTTTACCGAATAAGAGATAAGGACACCATGATTCATGGATCAGCCGCAGCTTTTAAAGTTTGTCTTTGGACAATTAGAAAAGTTAATCATGTCAAATCATGTGTCTGGTGGGGGCTGATCCAGAAAAAGAATCTCGTGGAGCCAAAAATTTACATGGCATATCTATCCAAAAAGAGAATAAGCTATAAACACCATGCGTGCTTGCCACGTGGTTGGTTCCATTTTCCTTAATTGGGTGCATTAGGTAATAAGTTGGGTGGTGCAGTGCATGGCATGGGCATGGCATAATGGCATTTGCATAAATATTATGCCTTGGATGGAGCTTTTGAGAGCTTAATTGGTTTTGGCATAGCATATTTTAAACAGCTGGATGAGTAATATTACTGTGGATCACATCACATGACAGAAAGAGTTGCAGACTGGGAGGAGCTATTTTTGGGTTGGCTGAGCAACTCAGCATATTATACACACCTCTCCAAGCTAAACCTACCTTTGTTTTTCAAATTTATAGTGGTATATGTAATAATAAATAATTATTGATCTCTGTCAGGCTCAATAATTTTGGTGGAAAAATTGGTGAGGAAGCTTTCAACGAAATCGCCAGTCTTGGACCAATGATGGTTATTATGGGACAGGTTTGCTGTTACCCAAAAGCCAAGTTTTACGAGAAAATGAGTAAAATATAAACACTATCTGACCTGCAATTTTCAAACATTTTTCTCATATACGGCCAAAGCTTTCCAAGTTTCCAATGTCAAGTTACGAGTTCCCAGCAATTATCGGCGACGCTAGTGGTGAGTGCATGCCGATTACCCCCACCCCCCCCTCTCTCTCTCTCTCTCTCTCTCTCTCTCTCTGTGCACGCATACACATAGATTGACATGCATAGGTTAATTTACTATATACCAATGAAAAATTAGTACATTAATATGGTTGCATGCCTAGCTAGAAAATCAAAATATACATGACATTTGTGAGTGACACTAGGTAATTTTTTTCAACTGTAAATCCATATTCCTCCTGTAATTATCCAGATGATTAAGGGTGATTAATAATTTCCTGTTGGTAATTTGTGGGACAATGCTGCTTCATATAGTATGGTTTGTGTCAGACTCAGAAGAGTTTGTCCAATAAAGAAGATATCTTCTTCCCACGCAGCTGGTCTTGTCCTAAACTTACTTTGAGAAGGTGCTTAGTGGGGCCAACTGCTATATCATTTGGCCAAAAAAACAAAAACGCATCAACGGCAAGAAGTGGATTCAAATGACGGAATTTGTGGGTCTCTTGATTACTGCTGTGACCTACAATCATAACATTTTTCAGGGTTTTGAATGGGAGGTGTGCACTATTCCTTGTTTTTTATTTAACATTGAATTGTATGAAATAAGCATGATAATTTCTTAACATTGACTCTGTTTGATGCATTGAAAGATGCATGTGAATGTCCAGATTTCTATAATGAGGTCCTCTTAGATAAGATCTTATTTTTTAACCGTTGGATCGAACTAACAAATTTAATCACACAATTAAAAAATGAGTCTCTCAGATAAGGCCTCGCTACCGAATTCTAAAGATTTTGGGATTGCAATGCTAGTGATGGTCTACCTTGTAAAGAGTTGGGCTGCCACCGCAACAAACAGCCCGGGCCCATAATAAAATCCTAGCCCAATCCCCTCCACTTAGAAATGAGGGCCCAAAGCCGATAATTTCACTATTAATATTACGATTACAGAGTGGCTACTTGAAATTCCACTTCGTCCAAATAAATTGCATAACCACCTTCTTAAATTCCCTTGGTAAACGAAACCACACAAATTTAAAGACTTCTAATTTCAGAGTAAATGGGGATGCCGCAGAGTGGAAAGAACAAGCAAACCTCCGAACAGGAGACACTCTAAACGCAAACGTAATGGAGAAATAACTAACCTAATACCATGGGCAAGAAACCAAACATGTATCAAGACAAAATTGAAGTTTTACAAAACACTGCATAACAGAAAACTTCAGGTAAAAGTAAAAAAGAAAAGAAATCAGAAGCAACAAAAACCACATTCCCATGGTCTACAAGTTTTTATCTAGCCAGTATGAAAGACGGCAGACTACAAATACTCATAGAATACTTGATGCCAGTGACGAAATAAAAGTTAGCAAACTTCAAATACAAGTCCTTGAAAAGGCATATATAAGCTTCTTTCCCCATTGCAACTATTAGAGTCGTAGCCAAGTCTCCATTCTTACCAATTGCAGTATCGGTTTTAATCTGCAGCCACCAACCAATGATGAAGCAATCAACAAAACAAGGGCAAGATAAAACCAATTTGAATTATGACAAAAAGTCGCATTCTATCACACAGCAGGCAATATGCGCGCAAAATAAGCATTTATTAACTTGAAAGCACAAGGAATTTAACCTAAGGGGCAAAAGGATAATATGCAAAACTTAATAGTAACCTCAAGAAGAAACTAAACATATTCATGAAAGCATCAAAGGATTCCCTTCTAGAAATGTGAGAAGAGGAGTTCAGTCAACTGTGGCTGGAAGCACCAGAGAATCTCAACCAAAGGATTATCAAGAAACTGAATTTGCTCTCAAGTTCAAATGTGGCTAACTTTTAAGAGGAAAAATATTAAAATCACCATATAATGTGTGCTTACAATAGAACAACAACGCCTAACATCAAGCAAGGACAAGTCAAGATTGGCAACAACGGCCTACCACAACCACGGGTTTATATTTAACATTTAACAGTGAACAAGTTCCCTATTCGTCTTCTCTTTTTATTCACCTTTCATACGATATTTCAACACCAATCCTCTCTCTCAGCTTAAGCACAGATAGAGGAACAATGATTCAATATCAAAAGAAGAAAAGGCTATTAATGTACACTGTAAGAAATGATCTTCGAACTTCACACAATCTAGTTAGGTTGAAGTTAGAATGACTAAAGCATTTTGCCATATTCAAAGTTACACATGATTCAACGGGAAACGAACAAGGTAAGAAATCATTAAGCAATGATGAAATTAGTACAAAATGCTTAATTCCATACATCATTATTAAAAAATAACTAAAACACTAAGAATGTAAGGAACAGTGCAATTTGAAGTGCAGCTAGAAATATTACCCTTTAAGCTTGAGTAGCCTCAACCTCCTTATCCTCTACATCATTTGCAGCAGCATTTGGCTCAGCACCTTGCCCATCCTCTGTAGGTGGCTGAACTTGCTCATCTTCCGGTAATGGCTCCTCCACATAATCGTTCTCAAAGGCATCTGGAGGGACCTCATAGATCCTAACCTGAGGCTTAGACGGGTCCTTAACAAGCACATACTTGCCCTCATTCAATTTCATACACAAGTCAACAATAGACTTCACAATGCCCCACATACTGTTCGTGTTCAGATTAATCTGCGAAGCAAATTCCTTGGGCTTATATCCGACCACAGCCAAAATCACATGGTTAAAGTGATCACGAGGATGAACCCTCGAAACATAACCCAACTTCATCAAATCCGCACTGGCCAGAAGAGCTTGAGCAGTCCATTTAGCTAACTTATTAGCATTGTTCTTAAGCTCAGTCGCCAAAACCGCACCCCTTTGGGTCTCCAACTTCTGCCTCCAATCCACACCAGAATACTTGGGATCAAACTCATTAAGCGCATTCAGAGTCAAAAAGGACCTCTGATTGTTGAGCTCCATGACACTCTGAACCTCGCATCTCGCAACCAGATACATACCCTCTTCAAGCTTCCACCTTCTGTAGCGATACGCAACAGAAGCAACCTCCTCACCTTCATTCGCAAATGGGTTGGGCTCATCGAATGTTACCTTATTGCCATCCCTAATCAAAACCTGCTGCGAGAAGTTCTGGTTAATATAAGCAGCCTCAACACTCAAGGAGTAAGCAGAATTGATATCATCCTTGGCTTCAGGCAATGGCTCCTGAGATGTCTCGTGAACCGAAAGCAAATCCAACTGCGACCCATCACGTTTATCGAAGAATAACTTGTTCCCAACTCGCTGAACAACGATATCCCAAGAGTAAATCGACCTGGGCGCGCACATGAGAGTCGAGAGAATGGTATCAGTGGCAAATACTGTAGCTTTGTCCTCGTTTGCAAGTCGGCGAATGACTGGGTCGTCGGTAGTGGTGACCTTGAAGAAGTTCCGATTCTTGAAACGCTCGAGTCTTCGCTCGTTCTTGGGCGTGATTCGATCGCAGGACCGATCGTAAAACTCGAGCCCACCGCAGAGGAGCAGGTCCTCTGGTTCTGGGACCGAAAACGACAGCTTCGAGAATGTGGAGAAAGGGATCTGGTCCAGCATGTTCCACTCGGGTTGAATATCGACCGATGATTTGAAAACCGCGGCTTCGCGGCGAGGGACGTTGACATTGGACCGGTTCATGTTGTATTGCCGGTCGCGGCGGGCCCGCTCCTTCTCGGCCTCCCGCTTTTTGGCTTCGACTTCTTCGTCGCGGCGGTGAGGTAGCTGCCGCTGCTGCTGGAACCGCCATTTGGGGCCGAACCTGGGTCGCGGCGGGGGCTTTCCGTCGACTAGACGGAATGAGGCGTCGTCATCTGCGGAGGCAGGGAACGACTCGTCGTTCGAGAAGTCGAAGACTGAATCTGACGGGTTCTTGGACCGGGCCGGGTTATTGAAGGTGCGGGTCCAGTCGGCGATCCGCCCCAACTTCTCGGAGCGGGAGAATGGGGCGAAGGGGACGTTGAGGGGGAGGTTGGAGGTGGTGGTTGGGGTGGTGGAGCTGTCCGGTGGGCCCCACCCGTCTGGATTGAACGGGACGCCTCCGACTTCGAAGCCTTCGACCATGGCTGATGGATTTGAGAGATTCAGAAAGAGGAAATTGGCGGTGCTGACAGTGAAAGAAGCTTTCAGTCCCGATTGGGTTTGGGATTAAACCCTAGTTTTCGTGCGGTTATATACTACGGGTTAATTTACTGTTTCATCCCTGGGCCGTAATGTATTTTTCGGGCTTGGTTGGTTCTCTCGTAAAGTGTGGGCTTTATCTATCTCGATTTTATTGGGTTGGGCCTCGTAGGGTTTGCAGAATTGGATTGGATTGATTCAACACACCCAAATTAGTTCGTCAAACAAGTTCAACTTTGCTGCTTCTGCATTCGTATGGAGATCGAAATTGGTGAAATATATGTAAGTCCTTACTTCTTTTGATCTACTAATTATAATTAGGGTTTTCAGTAGAAGCATAGCACACTTCTCATTTCGTTGAAGATGGCATATGTAATCCTGTTTCACCTGATTTAAGGATCAATGATGATGATGAATGCAAGGCAAACTCACACATAAGATAAGACTATATATAATAAACTATTTTTTTTTAAAAAAAAATTATGTTTATAATCATCTTATAATTATTTGATGTGCCTTCCTAGTGAATTCTCATCACAATATCTTTACTTTTTGCTTTTGTCGGATAGAGTTTGAGGATTTGTTATAAAGTTAGTGAATTGTAATACTTTTTTGTGTTGCTGAACGCGTTATGTGGAACTCTTGACAAAAAAACATTTGAGATACAGTATTTTGTGGTAGACCTCATATAGACTGCGTATTGCAATATATGACACACTTCTAACTCATGGGAAAATTGTTCTTTTTTATTTTATGAAGCTATTATTTTTACTTTTTTCAACAACCGTCAATCATGAGATTTGAATTGAGAATCTCTTCCGACAAAGACAAAGCAGAGATTAAATATCAATGGATCATATATATGGTCATTAGCTTATGAAGATTGTGATGGTTTTGGAAATCCCATACATGACATGAGTGAAGGTTCTCTTTCGATTGCTCCGATTCATCGCAGACTTACCTGGTTGACAAAACTCTTCCATTAATGTTCTGAAATATCAACCAATAATTCATTTCTCTCTTCTTCAACAATATAAAGCTATTTATGTGCCCTAATAATTATACACTGGAGAATCATTTTCAGAAAAAGACTGTCACCACCAGAGATAACAATGTTCGTAAGCTTCAATAATTCAAAGAAAGGTCAAGTCAAGAAAGAAAACATTTAAAAGAGGGAGCATATAGGAGGATAAAAAGAAACAAGTTCCACATGCCCAGCTACTCATCAGATTAACACAGATTCCCAGCGCCTCCACTTTTTCTGTCCATTTCCTTCCACACAATATATGCATATGTAAAAGATATCGAAATAAGCATATAACACAAAATCAAAAGAAAGATTAATAGTTTTGGAAACTTTTAGTTTGTGCACATGGAAGATAAGTAGTGAAGCAAATGTAAGAAAACCAGAACACAATATTTCTGTTGCTTCTCCAACCCTTTCATTCCTCCAATGACCTAATTTTTGAAACTTACTGTAGACTACTACTCTTCGTTTTGCAAGTAAGAAAGCATGTATTTTTCGAATCATATAAGATCGATCATACTTGATTTATATCGAAAGTATAATTCGGACTCTGTCGATAGTCACCTAACAATTTATATGATGAAACAAAACCTCAATATTTCATTGAGTGAGTGAACAAGCATGAATTTTGGTAAACTGCAGTAAGTCCTAGATGTAAGCAAAAGAAAAGAAAAGCTCGAGATCGTGACCAAGGGGCATATGTATATTAACATAGTCATTCTAAAGGACTCACAAGAAGATCACCATCCAAACTCAGAGAAATATACATATAATTAAGGAAGGTTATCAATCCCTTCAATATAGAGCAGCACTTTGTGATCATATTGTATGCTTCAAAATGAACCAGCTCTACCGTTCACAAGCTTTTTCAGTCTCTCTGATATCCTTGCTGCTACGGGGCCTGGTGCAGACTCTCCAATCTACTTATGAAGAAGCAAAAACATGCATACATTCATGAATAAACCATTCTATATAGAAATATATGTATCTATCTATAATAAATAAAAAAAAATTATAATGAATTAATGTTGTTTGTTTGGTTAATTATACCTTGGAATGTATTGTGTGGAAAATGGTATCTTCAACAATTGAAAAACTGGCGTTCACAATGTCGGCTCCCTCTTCATGAAGCACACGAATTGATTCATTAAACATGAACTGATAATCCAACCCAGTTATCAGAACAACCTGTAGAGCCGAACCCATTTCTTGAATCTCAATCTCAATCTGTGGTGATTTTAAGCCCCCCATTACTCCACCACCAACAAAGCCAGCATTATTATTTCCGCTCTTCTCAGTTCCCATTAGGCACTCTTTCTTCTCCCTCATTTTCTCCAAGTTCGTCTGTAGCTTTTTGATGTAGCTCACAGCATCATCTAGCTGATCTGGTAGCGATGTCACTTCCTGCAAAATCCCATTACCAAAAACACTTCTCAATATGGACTTACTTTGTCAGTCAAATGCTTATGTTGCGATTGTGAAATCTGGAGTACAACTCATTTTAAACCAAATCATTTTGATGAATGAATCAAATTCACAGTTTAACAAGAGAAGATTATTGATGAATACATATATATACACATAGGGGAGCAGTAGAGTGAGAGAGATACCCTTGAGCGTTGATGGGGAACAAGAGAATTGAGCTTGGAGTATAGGGCTTTCATTTGATTCCTCCTATTTTTCTCTATGGTTTTCCTATCAGCTCTAGATGAACTAGGGCAGTTCTCCATGAATATGCCAAGCTCTAGCTAGCTAGAAAGCTAAGTTAGCTGTACTGTGCTACCAACCAATGAAGAGAAAACAATTTTCACTTGCAAAATTGAAGTGCTTGATGATATATGTATTGTACATAAATAGTCAAAAACTTAACAAATGTTGGTCATCAATTTGTTGCGTGCGCTTTTATCAAGACTCTCTCTCGTCAAGAGAAGAGAAAGACAGCCAAAGGTGAAAAAAAAAAAAAGCAGTACTATATCATTAGATGCTACTGAGAAAAGTTTACAGATTTCAGAGGGCACTGGGACCCTTCATTCTTGTTTGGCAGGGCCCTACGTGCGCACCACCGTCCTTGACCGTCATTTCCACATATGAAAACACATGGTTCTGTGCTGTGCTATTGCCGGCTTTCAACAACCGTAGAGGATGTATCACTCAATTATCGTATAATTAAAATGGAAATTAGCAGATTAATGTTCTTCTAGACCATCTTTTGCATTATTATATAAAGTCACAGTACCAGCTATAAATTTATGTCCTACCTTCCTTAGAAACACAAAGGGGCCATATTCTTAAATCATGTAATCAAATAGATAGACAAGAGGAGTCATGTGTGTAATTGATATTCATCGTTAATGCATGTAGGTCACATTGCATCAACGGTCCGTATTGAAGAATGACAGTTGTATTCTTCGATACATGCACAGGGACTCAGAAACTTCTTTTCACGCAAACTTATTCTTCTTATGTTCATTAATTAAGTTTATGAAGTGGTTAACAACAACAAACTATTTGGTAAGTAACCATGTGGTTATTAGCAAGCACATGTTATACATGCTCACCGCTGTGGCTGATGCTGCTACATATGACAGCACTATCTCTGGTCTTCTTTTTATATGCATCTTTTGTTCATTCACATTTGGGTTTATCATGTAAATCATTTTCCAAAGACTACTCTCCACTCCTTGGTCTTATCCACCAGTTGTCGAAGCTGAGTGTTGATTGGTTTTGCTATACATCCCTCTAATTCAACACGTGCTTGAAGAGGGTCTATCAAGCCGAAAGGATCCTGTGGCATCCTCCAAATATCAGTAATCTTTCCAATTAGACATATATATGCAAAGTTTAATCTGCATTCACATATTAATTAAAGATGATTAGGCTAGCTAGCTACCGCAACTTTAATCTGAATTCACATGTTAAAGATGGTTTTTTTTGTTTGTCGTTTCCCACAGAAGACGTCAAACGATTATCAGAAACAGTTACATAGAGCTATATACATTTAAAGTAGCTTTAGGAGTTGTTACCACAACCACAGATAAATGGGGAGTTTTCTTGAGAGATTTGAAACTGACAAGCCCTCAAGAGAAAATAAAGTTGATAATCCGAAGGGAACAGATCATGAGTCATGCTCTCAAATTCTCTTACAAACCCGGCTAGTGTTTTGCTTTCATGCAAAAAAAAAAAAGGTGGCGACAATGGGGATTTTATAACAAGATGCTGTGTTCTTTTGATGATACTTTGAGTGTTCAAATCTTTATTGCTACGTTCTTGCATTTCTTGCCACATATATGTAACTGGCCAGGAGCGGTTCTAATTAAACTGCTGATGATCTTTCTAGGCTAAACACTTTTAGGAGTTGTTAGGGATGATCTTTCTAGGCTAAACACTTTTAGAAGTTGTTAGGAAATGGGTTCGAAGTTAGTTTTTTGACGCATGCTTCCTAACAACTAATACTAATCCAATCCATCTTTTTGTAGTAATCTAATGATTAACAAAAGTATTGTTCTTTTATCAAAGTTTAACATTTTGTAATGTTGTATGAGATATCAGCAGGTCAACACCATAGCACAATCGGCATTACGTTGGACGATTATATTAATAAGTTCTTATACATCTTCTTCATTAAAATTGAGCATTGCTTTAATTTTTTTTTTAGACAAAACAAATTTTTTAACTACTCTAATGTACGAGGAGGGAGTTCACATTATTTTAATCAACTGGCCTAACCCACGTGAAGAGGAGGGGGTGAAAACGGCTTAATTATCTTATGGAAAGGAGTTAGTTGGCATCATATTTGCCATACATAGTGGCTTTTGTTGGGGGATTCTGTCGTTTGTTTTTGTAAGCCTTTGGAGCCCCGTAAAAGGACCGGCAAGGTCTGTGGACTCTCTGCCATTAAAGTTGATTGAATTGAATGGGTCTGCCACTAAGAAAATAATGTCCAAGAAGACTCATACATTTTTTTTATATATAATATTTATAAACTACTTCCAGTAGTGATATAAAAGTAGAAAAATGCTAAGTTTACCGTATTTTCTATGGATGCATTTTTGCTCATCACTTTAATTAGAAGTGTACTCTCACCACCCACTTCAACATTTGACACGTGTCCCTTAGTATAACCATGTTTGCATAAATACAAAGTAAAAGTTAAGTATGGTTATGACAAAAGACACATGTCAAGATATTGAGGTGGGTGGTGAGGGTACACATTTGGTTAAAGTCGTAGAATTTTTCATACCATATTTGTACAACATCTCTAATAGAGGTGAACCCTATTGTATTGACGGGCTCCACCTCTAATAGCGATGTGGTATAAATATAGTATTAAAAATGTGATAAATCTAGCATTACCCATAAAAGTATGATTTAATGCTCCGCCTTCTTTGGTGCAACGCATCAGATGTCTGTCGGATATTACAATTAAGTATTATTATTTTGGTAGGTAGAACTGGAAGTAGAACCCTAGACCCTTTCTGACTTTTATAAGAAGCAAGCAAACCAAACGTCTGCCAAAACCACAAGGCAAATTTCAAAACCCCGTCACCACTTTCATGGGATCGGAAACTGACCAACGAACTTTGGAAGAGCCAATTGGGCAGGTGCTAAATGGTCTACAAAGGGAAAAATACGCAATGCAACGGAAATAATATTATTTTGTTAATCGTATTATGTTAAGTGTTAAATGAAAAAGTTATCACGCGTGATATATTGAGATTGATTGAGTATAACAAAATAATATTATCCCGTTGCATACAAGTGTTTCTCTCTTTATAAGACTAAAATTACGTGCAAAGTGTTTGGGTGGGGTTAAAAAGCCATTGCCAGAACAATCAAACTTGAGACATCTTCGAACAAAATGAAAATAAATATCCCTTAATTAATAATTAGTTGGATCGTTGATATGTTAATTCAGTTAATTCAATGATACGTCAAAAAATTTGTGGGCCACTGGACGAAACGAACCAACCACTTGTGATGATCGGACCGATTGAAGAAAGAAAGAGAATGGGAATAAAAAGAAGCGCAGTCCAACCATCTCGTAGGCAAAGGTGGTGGAGCAGCTTTTACCCTCCAAAAAATAAAATAAAAATTCCGTCAATCTTTCAAAAATGCAATGCGGGGATTGGATGGTTTGTCACTGGTTAGTCTGGTCAAAAGGAAATAATTAAGCATCTAAAATACGTCACTAAGTATATGGTATGGACCACAATTTGCAGACGTGTCTGTTAAAGTAATTAGATTGTGGCCTCCAGAAATGCACGACACATGAGGACCTTGTCCAAACAAATGTTGACAAATTAACAAAATTATTTCGTTCAGGCCAGTTTTTAAGACACAAAACAGTTGTGTGATGCAATTCAATTATCAAGATTCACTGCATTTCGAACCAGCTATGAATCATTTGACAGTTTGGGAAATTTCACCTTTTCAATTTCAACTGCTTGGTGCAATTGCATTCATGGCTCATGATGTTCTATTTTCAATTTTCTTCTTCTCAAATATCGCTTGTATCGAAAGAGAAATATCACGGGTTGGAAGTTATAGGTGGCAAAAGCAGAAAGGCCATTCTCCATGCAATGCATCTAAATTCTGCTAGGGAGTTGGTAGCGAAATGTCATATCGCAACATTAAACTCTTTCAGCTACACAAGGAGACAATTGTGTTGTTCCTTGAATGAGCAGACAAACCCAGTTGTGTTCTTGGCAATACAACACACAAAAACATTGTGAGAATTTATGTGAACATGTCCTTCACCACCTACCCTTTTAAAGATCACGGATTTTTTTGAACCCAAATTTCCATACAAGTAATCAAACATTATGAAGCAAGGAGAAACGTGTAGGCCATGCATCCACTTTCGCTTCAAAACTAGACATTTATGTTCGTATCATAATCAACGAGTCTTCAAAACGTGTAAGGCAGGCAAGGGATAGGGGAGGAGACAATAGGACAAAAGGGTAGATGACTGGGTGGTGCTATAAGAAAACAGAGGGGTGCGTATGGTAATTGCCTAATTGGACAAGCCACTTCATTATTGGTTTGGTTTGATGAAGAATGCATTCAAATGCTTGGGAAGGTAGATAGAAAGAAAATGAAACAGAGCACCAATCATTCTGGTTGTGAAAATGACATGTGAAAACCAAACCCATCCTTGATTGATTGCATGAACAAAGGTGAATCTATAAAACAAAAATCTAAAAAGGCTTGGACAGATAGAAGAAGAACTAACAAGAATATTAAACTTGCAAAAGAAAAGCAGCTACACCTGTCACCCCATATGGCATTTTTCACAACTCTCTCTCTCTCTCTCGCTCTCTATCTCTCGAGAGATATAAAAAATATATATATGCAAAATTGATAAGCATTTGTTGTGTATGTAAATAATATGAAAAAGATATTTGCTTCACTCCAATGCATGCCTATCAATCTATTTGCTCACTTCCACTGTTCCACATGAATGTAACATAATAGAGAAATACAATTTTAAAAAAAGGCTTGAAAAACGAACCTTCTTTTTTTAATTACAAATGACCTGGTGACACTACAAAAGCCAGATCATAAGAAAGATTCAAGAGAACTTGGGTTTGGGCACGGGTGTGCTATGAGGATGCACAGGACCAAGCTTATGAATCCGGTGAAGGAGCCCCTTCTTATGATCTTGGCTAATTAGAATTTGTACATGAGTCAAGGTTCCGTCGCGGGCAAGGGAAGACTCGAATTGCTCCAATACCTTCACAACCTGACAAAACTCAGGCCTTTTATCTGGTTGCAAGGACCAACATTGCTCGATCAAGACTCGCATGGCAGATGGACAGTCCTTTGGAATAACAGGCCTCAAATTCTGAAAAGAAAGAACCCACAATATCTTAGAATGTATTCCATATGTAACTTTTAAGTTACAAGTTTCTTTCTTATAAGTAACTTTCATTTTATAGGTATGCATATAGAGCTTCACAAGAAAGAGTAAATGGCAATATTGAAGGTGCTGCAAGTTCAAATCTTTTGCAAACTCATCCCATTATGAGTTATGACCCTCACCTGCTACTTATTGAAGACTAACCTTCACAGACTAAGGGAAGGAGCCCGATATGCAACCCTTCTAAGTTCGAACTATAGACAGGGGAAATAAAAGTTAGAAACATACCTTATTCACTACAGCAAATGCAGCTTGAATGGGATTCATATCCTCATAGGGGATTGCTCCGGCCACCATTTCCCACAAGACGAGTCCGAAACTGTACACATCAACCTTCCTCCCATAGGATTTACGCTTGATCATCTCCGGGGCCATCCAACGGTACGTCCCAGGGTCATCAGCCAAAGAATCACAGTACGCCTCCTCGCATGCTATACCAAAATCAGCAATTTTCAGGTGGAATTCTTGATCAATAAGAACATTTTCGGGCTTGAGGTCCCTATGAATGACTCCTTGTGAGTGTATGTATTCCATTCCCCGAGCAATGTCCAAGGCAATGGCAATCAGTTTCTCCAAAGGAAGAGATTTATCCTCCAGTTTGTGCAAATATGCCCTCAAGGAACCCTCTGATAAATATTCCGTGACTACACAATATACGGGTGGCTTTCTACAGGCTGCAACGAACTGTTTCATTGGATCAAGATATCAGTAACAAAGGATACACAATTTCAGCAAACTAAAAGGCATGAATCGCAATTATGATAGTTCTAAACATGGTTAAACCATATCTGATGTCTAAAACTTCAAGCTATAAGCATACCAAAATTGAAAAGCCAATAGAATAATTCTGACAAGGCAAGGGAGAAAATTAAATAACCAAATAACATACGAAAGGTGGAGAAGGAAGAATTCAGTCACCTTTATGACATTTGAATGGTGGAGACGTGATAGAAGAGTGACTTCTCTCCTAAACTGTTTCTCCAATCGAGCTGCCAATACTCCACTTTCGTCATCATCCGGAGCCCTGATAATCTTAACTGCAACAGCTTCATCGTTGTAAATACCATGGTAAAGCCTGCTATGCGCCCCATGAGCAAACTTAAGCCCAAGAAACAACTTCGACAAATCAACACTAAATTCATCGGCAGCTTCCACAGCATTAACTCTGCCACCGGCAGGGTCAAAGTACTTGGCCCAAGGCGACTCCTTCCGGTTCTTCGACTTGTCATTGACTTTCATAGACGCCAAGTGCCTCAGGGGGCTCGTATTCATCGGATTCGATACCTTAGTTTGTGAATCCTTACTAAATAACCTTCCCATAACTTTTCTCTTAGGATGTGGTGTCGAAAACCTCTTGGCTTCAGACTTGGCTTCCTTAAACTCATCAGAGAGGGTGGTCTGAGGCAGAGGGGACAACGATCTCTGCTTGGTAATGAGATTTCGCTGAAACCGCGAAGGAACATGGTTCCTCCGAGTCTTTGAATTATTGAGCCTTGAAGTCTGATTAGAAGGAGCCTCTGTTGCTGTTGCTATAGGCCTTGACTTTAACCCTGAAATCCGGTCTTGTTCAATGGTTAGAGGAAGGGAGGCCAATCTTGAAGAATCAAAGCGATGAGAAAACTTTGTTCTCCTAATCCAAGAATTAGCCTCTTCCTCCATATTTCGCAGTAATTTTCTGAATCCAACCCAGCTTTACACCCACAAAACCTCCTTAATCTTCTTCTCCTCCTCCTCCTCTAGCTGAGAAGGCGGCTTAAAACCAAGTCGATACTCTTTAAACAATCTAATTTCAACTATAGAGCGCGAAAAACCAAATTTCTTCAAGCCCATCAACAACCTCTAGCTTCTTTTTTTTGGGTCAAGAACAACCTCTAGCTTATAAACTAATAGACGGAAGAAGAAAAAAATCAAACTTTTTTCACCACTGAAAGCAGAAAAGCATTCAAACCCTTGAAGAATGAGGCTGCATCAAATCTTAATCTCATCTCCATCAGAACCAAAATTCCATCAAACCCACCATATCCCATCCAAAAGCAGACCTTCCAATCAAATAATATGGACCCTGAGCACCACCAAACCCTCTAACCTCTGAAAAAACAAACTTGTTTTGGTTTCAAAGTCAAATACCACCTTCCGTAAAAGCCTGGAAATTCATACACACATAACCCAATAAACAAGTCAATAAAAATTAAAAAAATCAAAAGCCCCAAAAGAACAAAAGTGTACTCAATTATATTGAAAACGAAGAAACACCCATGATTACAACCCCATCAACCACGGAAGAGAAAATAAAAAATTTATTTAAAAAAATCATTGTGTCAAAACAATAATAAATTCACTAAAATAATACAGAATAAAATATACCCAGATGCAAAATAATTAATATTCCACATAATATCACACCAAAAACAAAGTCAAAAAAATTATATTTAAAAAAGGGTAACCAAGTAAAAAGTCTGAGCTGATAAGCTTACCATAAGGGATATGGCTTCTACATGATGGCGACAAATCACCATGAATTCGAATTGTATTTCACCATTTCAACATTCGATATGGGGTAATGGGAAGAAAGCTATGATCTTTGGTAGGGAGGAAAGATTTATAAATAAAATAATTAAAAAATCCAATAATCCTAAGAGATTTTTTTCTATTTTTTCCGTAGATAATTTGCTTATACGTTTCGTATAATCTGGAGCGTAGATTCCATGGACCCCGATATTTTTGGTGAGGTCTCTCTAATGGTGCGGTGAGGAGATGTGGGTGGGGTTTCAATGGGGGAGGTGGTGGGTGGGGGCCACCAGAGCGGAAGTCAGAAAAGACGGATTTGAGAAGAAGGTGAGGTGAGAGAGAAGAGGAAGAGGAGAATTCTTTGATTAAAATAATGTAAAATGTGGGATTACATGTGTCGTTATCGGAGAGAATGAGGTACGGATGACTTTTAAAAGCCGAACGCCAGCGGGCACCGAAAGACAACGAACCTACGGTTATCTGGTACGGTTCGCACGGACCAATATCTCTGTACGTGCGAGGTTCGACGTGTTAAAGCTTAAAATTGTAAATCTTTTGCTATTTGCTGTGTGATTATGTTAGGTAAAGAGCTGGAGATTATGGAACTTGCATCTAGAATTAGTAAAAATAGTAATTGTGGATAAAATTTTATCTTGAATGCGAGGATAAATGTGTTGTATATATCTAGATTTTATAATAGATATGCATGCAAAATCTGAAGATGAAATCGTCATCAACCTCGAATGTGAGAGTAAGTGTCCGTTTGACATCGCTTATTTGGAGTGATAAGTAATTTTTTTAAAAATTTGGGAAGCCCAACTAGTTTGGTAAACTGTGAGAAAATCACTTATTGTTAAAAATTGCTGTGAGAGAAAGCTATAAGGGAAAGCAGCGAATGAGGTCCTGTCATTTTTGATTGTGCAGAAATCAGTTTTGAATAGGCGTTGGGTTTAATGATTATGCAACAATTATTTTCTGATTTTGTTGAAATCAATATCAACAACATTTTTAACAAAAATTTTACCAAACGTCAAACTGCTTTATCTTACAGCTGATTCTCTCACAGCAAATCTAATAGCGATTATTTTCACATGAGGCAATGTCAAACTGGCTCTAAATACTCTACTGTTAGAGTTATACAATATTAAATTTTATCTAAAAATGGACTGCTTGATTTTTACAAATTTAGTGCAAAGTCTTGATTTTCTACATGTGTATTTGTAGAAAATTACCATAATATCGTAGTTTTTATGGAGTAAATGAAAACGCAAAAGACTTGACTCTAAAACGAGGATGAGATAAGGAGAACGAGATAATGACACTTAAAGTATAGAAGTATTTTTCATGCTTTAACACTAGGAGGGTTCTTTCCAATTTCCAAGCTATCATCTTTTACTTGATTAGAAGGAATATGTAGTGGATTGGTTAGAGCATTCGTAATAGACTTTCTAAATCACATACTTAGACAAATTTTAAGGAGGAATTAGAAAAATACAACTCCAACCATGCTCGCTATCCACCTCCTAAAATATGTAGACTTTTAGGAACTCATAAATATGAGGAGAGAGAAAGGACTCCTAAAATAGATAGACTTCTAGGAGCTCCCAAATATAAGGAGAGAGAAATGACTCCTAATGACTTATCCATTTCTTTCTCCTGTCAAAACAAAATTTATATTCCCATATATCCATTACGGATGGCCAGGGTGGTTCCAGAAGAGTGATTCCTTTGCCAACTATGTGGATTTCACAGCTAATACTCCTTGCGGACTTGGTTACCATAGCAAGCAGCTTGAACAATACAAATGTAGGAAGTGTTGGTCCAAGTTTTGTTGGATGTTTACTTAGAGCAAAAAGGCGATTAGTAAAAGGCAAAAATCCCTGGAGCAAAAAGACGTGATGCTATATGTGTAATTTTCATGCTACTCGTGATCTAGTAGCAGCCAGAAAAACGAGCTAGGACATATGGAAAGAGAATATATATGTGTGTGTGTTTTTTTTTTTGTTGATATGGGAAATAGAAGAGATCACGAATTTTGAAGATATGATATTTACACAGGTTTGAAGAAAGAAAAAAAGGAAGAAGAAGGAAAAAAAAAACACGCTATTGACGTTAAGTTGGAGTTAGTAAGGTTATGTTTTTTTTTTGTTTGGGGGTTAAGAGGTAGATTTAGTTTTTATTTTAAGGATGATGCAACGATCTGGATCCCTTTGACTTGTAAATTGATCATTGAATAAAAAGAAAATGGAGGTCTAGTTTTTCTTCCTTTTACGAAAGAAAGGAAAGTGGAAATAAATAAAATGGTCCAAATATCCACTGAGACAAAGCCCATATGTTCACATAAATCCAACCCCGAATAAAATTGGATTTTGACACATTGTTGACAGGCACACGTTGGTTTGCTGTAAATTGGGCCGGTTCAGTTTTGACCCAATGAGCATCCCGGAAATGGGCCACTGGGTCCGATGGGCGTGATTTAAATGGACCAATCATATTTGTGTAATTTAATGACGCGCATGCCGTAATAGTAGTATAGGAAAAAAAAAAACAGGGAAAGTAAAAGAAAGCCTTCTTTTTTCAGGAAAAGGAAAGTAAAAGAAAAGCCTTCTGGTAGTAGAAATCCATATCCCATTCCCATTCCCATTCCCATTCCCGTTCCCATACATACATATGCTGCTAACCCAGAGCTTCTTCCTTCCTGTCTGTTTTAAACCTGAATTATTTATTTCACAGGTCTGGTCTCTTCTTCAAAATCTGGCTTTGTGCTCTTTCTAATATAGTTTTACTTTTAAATTAATACTCTTCTGCACTTTAATTTATGCTCTTTTGTGTCCTATTAATTTATTATTGTATATAAGTACATATATGTATATGATGTACTTGTGTTTTCTATCGAGGTGATTTAAATCTTAGCTGAAGCTTCAAATTATCATAAAATCTAATTTTGAATATCAAATAAAATAATGTCCGCAATTACACCATGTTTATATGACACACTAGTATTTATGATTCTTCATATACTATGGTATTCGTAATTCACTTGTTATATGAGTGAGCTTGTAATAGTTAAGAGTATCTATCATTAGACCCAATGTTCTGTGCTCGATTCCCATTCTCTATTTGTGTAAAACAAAGAAAAAGATGTTACTAACTAAGTCAATATACTAATTGGCTTTTTTTTCTTTTTTCCAGACAGATTGAGTAAAGTGAACGCTTCAGAAAAGAATGCTGTGGTGTTCACATTGCGGAGTTCTTGTTCCTCCAATGAGAGATGATCATCACTTTGTGTAAGCAACGCCTTATTATATCTTTGCTACTTTACAAAAGTGCTTTTTTATGAAAAATTGTTTTTCTAGATACACTTATAAAATTTAATGCCAAACGCTTTGTACATGCGCGCGTGGCCCTTTTAGAAGCAGTCATAAACAAACCCATATCACTGCTTTTGCTTCTTCTTTTTTGGGTTTGCTTCAGATCATGCAGTGGTTGTGGAAAAGTGCTTATCTATCGAGATGCCAGTACAAGTGAACCTACTTTGGTCAAAAGCTCCAGAAGAAAGGTTGCCTCTTTTGGGCATCATATCCATAATATTCCATCTCCAGGTTATTCTCTAAGAACGTACCAACCGTGGGAACTGATGTTTTTGCTTTTTTACTTTGCTTGCAGGGCAGGAGGGCAGGTTCTTCTTTAAAATCGGTTTCAAGTGACAATTCACAGTCATTTGAAGGTCCTTTAAAAGAGGGTATGCCTTAAAATTAAGCACATCAATTAATTTTCTGAACATACAAATATAAATGCAGATGTTCAAAACTATTCTCAAACTGTTTATTTCTCTCTATGTCCTGTTTCTCTTGAAATTAGGACTCTGGTCAAAACGAGCTGTCGTTGCCAATCCTGCTATGCTGCTCAAGATCAAGAAGGTTAGTCTGAGGAATTTTTTTTTCCTGAAAGCAGTAAATCTTAAATAGAACTGGCATTTTGTGTTCTAATTACATGATTATAAACATAAACACAAAACTAATTTTTTTAAGGGTCTTCTACTTTGCAGTGAATTCTTTCAAATTCAAAATTTAAACACTTGAATTTCCAGTTTGAAACCAAACTTTCTTTTGCCTTTTATCAAACAAATAGTTGCTTGTTCTTCATCTGTTGGCAGCATGCTCCTAGTTCAAGGAAAAAGTCCAACGCAATAATAATTCATGCTGGTGATGCCAAAGGACAAAACCCTCTCACCATAGAGCATGAATCAGACATCACTGAAATTGACTTCAAATTGAGGCAGGATTATGAAAATGTTAAAGAGGTAGGTGATGGAAGGCCAGCAAATTATAAATCGCCCGTTCCGAATCAAGAAAATGTTCATGAATCTACCTATGATGCTGATGATGATGCTGGTTATGATTAGTGATGTTGGATGTTTAATGTGTCCTATATGCAACTGTGTTAGGCTGCTCATACGTCTGTGTGAAAATCATGTTCCATCTACCAAGCAAGTCTTAATTAGTAATAAAATGAAATTTCATCAAACAGAGCATGTTTTCTTAGAAACAAAAACTCCCCCATGTTCTTGATTGAAGAAGTTATTATGTTAAAACTTGTGCCTCCATCAGCAAGAAAATGTGTAAAAAGGTAAAAGAATTGCAATTGCTCCCTCTTGAACTTTTTTTTATTTTTATTTTTCTGAAGCAGAACTGTTATTTTGCAGTAGCTTACAGTGGGCAACAACAGATTTCATATCCATAATTTATTACTAATTAGATGATCTTCTTTCCTTTACACATATATAGTATACATACACTAAGCTCGGAAGTATTAGAAACTTTACTATTTCAAAACGATTAAAGCAAGAAGATGAACCAAAAAACTTGCTTAAAATTACACAACTTCAACTGCTGTGCTGCAATAACTGTTAGGCAGCATCTCCAGCAAATCTACCGTTAGCATGGATTCCTTCGGCTTCGGCCGCAACCGGCCAGAGTTTCCCACTGACAAAAGTGGTGTTGATGTTGTTCTTTTGCAGGGACTGAGCCATTTAGCTTGCATGTACTTCTGCTTCCTCCATGGCCCCATGTGCATTTTCTTCTCCTTCATGCATTTCTTTGCAGCTGAGCATAAGATTTTAATTAGGTTTTGTAGTCTCTCTACTTTGCCAACAAACACTTCAGGAAGCCGGTTCACCAGATTATTGTATTCATTACTTGCTCTGGCCATCTCGAACTCTGCTCTGAAGTTGAGTTCTATAATCACCCTCACCTCTCCTTTCTTAGGGTTTGAACTGTCCACCACATCAATAAATGTGTGCTCTCCTGAACAACAATGAAAGCAAAGGCATCATTAGCATCTTAACCTTGGTTCGACTGTGAATCTGAGTCATTGGTAATATAGATTTTTGTTTGAACGTGTGATATCAAGATACCACCTACCTTATTCAGCTGCTCTATTTTTCTTTTTATCTATATATATATATATATATCAAAAGCGAAGAATGGTAAAACATTCAAAATACCAGGAAAAATGCAACTTAGTTAATGCAAATATTAAAAATCAAAAGTATTAATTAAATGAGAAAAAATACGGTAAATTCATACTTTTTCATATTTGAAAAATTAAAAGAAAAATCAGATAATGGATCATATTTTTATGAAACACAACTACCCATTATCTTTTTTAATTCTGAAAAAACATTTAAAATTTTCAAAAAATAACCTCTTACATGCACGGAAGCGCGTGCATGAAACGAAAGCGCGTGCAAAAATGCTAGTCTTATTTATTAAAAAAAAGAAGAAAAAAGCCCAAGGGGCTGTACGTGCTAATTATAGAAGACATTAAACATTTGTGTGCAGACTAAAATTATTTTAGGTACAATGTCAAAAAAAGAGCAAGGTAGGTCAAAAAGAAGGTGTGTGACGGGATATATTGTATTAATTAATTAGTGAATTATTTAAATTACATAATTAATCTGTTTTTACCTGAAGGAATATCCGGCGAACTCCTCCACTTAGACTTGCAGATGGCACTGTTGTAACCAGCATTGCAAAGCCTGCCGGAAACTTCTCTCATGAGGCAGCTCCGGCAACCGCTAGCCATCGGTTTCCCGCAGCCACACTCTGTCCCTTCCCTATTTATCTCCTTCACCGCCTCCTTTGTCACACTCTTAATACTCGTCTCTAGAGAACTAGTCCTGCACAAGGTCACCTGCAAAACACGTAACAAATACTTTAAGTTGTCAGACTCTAGATCAAGGTTATAAATTATC
The DNA here is from genome assembly GCA_018703695.1 of Prunus fruticosa. NCBI lineage: Eukaryota > Viridiplantae > Streptophyta > Magnoliopsida > Rosales > Rosaceae > Prunus > Prunus fruticosa. The sequence goes on along the minus strand of CM031920.1, from coordinate 3,033,181 downwards.
AAATAAGTTTGATAACATAACATTTTCGTATTATATATACAAATGCGTATGCGTAAACAATTACTTGTAAAAGCTGGTGCTGGTTTTCCCAAAACCTCCTGTCCTTCTCCTCCTGATCTCCAGCTTCTTCTTCCTCTTCATCTAACAAGAAGGCTTCATTTTCTTGGCTTCCATCGCTGCTGCTGCTATAGCTTTCCCGGAATTCTTGACAATCCTCAAGAAACCCGAAAACCATGCCGGAAAAACTCGCCGCCAGTAATTGTCGAGCGGTGGCAGGAGTTGTAGCCATTCAAAGAAATACCACGCTACTAGTGATTTCTAGCTGCTACACAGATGGTGTGAGCGTATTGGCATGAACATTGTGAGGAATAACATTGGGCTTAAATACCAAAACCAAAGTTTGGATGATGGTGGGGCCCACTAGGCCAACATGGACTACAGGCCGCCGCGCCCGCGCACATGAAGGGGGACGCTATTTACCAACGTGGCTTGATCCAATTCGGTGAGGTAAATCGAAGCGGTTCGGTTGTTTTTGTAGAGATTGGGCCGGACAGCAGGGATCCACGTAAGGCTCGTCCAATAATTGCAACAATCTATCTGGATATACTCGAATGTTTTTTATTTTTTATTTTCTATCTCAAATGTTTTATAAAATAGTGCAGAGGAATAATAAAATAAAATAACGAAAAAAGTGACGATGCATCTCTATCATGATCTTGTGAGTGGTGGGACCACCAGGGTTGGAATGATTGAGATGACACGATGTTTGTTAAGTGTCTTAGATGTTGCAATTTGGATCGATCAGAGCCGTTGATGCTCGAGCTCTATCCAATTAGCGGGGCCTACCTGTCGCTCAACCGACCCATTATTAGTACCTTCTTAGTTAATATCGTAATTTTTGAATGTCTTTTGCAAGATTAAGATTAGATATGAGAATGTCACGAATACGCGGCGTCTTGGCCTCGCCAATCACATTCTCTCTCTTTTTTTCCCTGTTTTCCGCATAATTTGAGGGCACTTTCGTCATTTGACGGTCCAATCATTTGAACCATGCCCATGAATGGGTCTATGTGCATTCACTTTGTCCTCGTGCTAGGGTAACGCGCATTTACTCTGTATTCAGTGATGGATGTGATTGCTTTCCAATTTCAATTTTCATGTTTAAAGGTTTAATTTTCACCTGAAATTAAGGGTACCTAACTAAAATTCATCTAAACACGTGAAATTAGTACTTGATTTAATAATAATTCTCTTTTAAAGCCATTTTAGGCTAACTAAAATTTATTTAAAGACGTGAAATTAGTTCTTGATCTAATAACATTTCTCATTTAAAGCGATTTTCAGGTTCGGATTCATTTTTTTAATGGTATACGCAAAAATTAGATTTATGAAGTTCAACATGTCATTAGTGTTTTTGAGCTACTCATGATGAAACAAAAGCTATTTTTTTAATTATGACTGCATTAGTCTTAAGTATATTAGACCTAACGCACATGCGAGAGCAAAGCTAAGAAAAAAAATTATATTAATCTTGCGTACCTAATATTGGTCAAGTTAGGCATCGGTGTCGGCAGGTAGGTTAATTAGGTATTTTTGGTAAAAATATCACAAAAAAGATTCTAATCCTTTCCAAACATGAACTAAACTATTGTCTAAGCATTGTTGCTTTTGTTTTACATGTTCATACTCTTCTATTATATTATGTCTAGTTTTGTGATTGTTATCCTAACAAATATCTTTTATGCGTCCTCAATGCTAATCTTTTAATCTTCTTTATATTAAACAAAAGCTCCACGATAAGTATGTTTTTATATGAGAAAGAGGAGATCCAAATTTGAAACATTTTTCACAAGCACTCATCTGTAATTAATAAAGTTGTTTTTTTTTTAAAGAGAAAAAGCGATAGTATTTTATTGATATTAATTTGTTTATCGGTGCATAGACTATAGTCATTGTTTATTAATTGTCTATGGTGATACCATCTTAGTTAATTAAACCTAATAATACGTTGGCTATACCTTAAACACACAATAAGAAACAAACTCGGAATCTAATTTCACTAAGAATGCAGATACCAATTAACTTTATTAGTCACTTTTTCCCTTCAAACTGTATAATTTATAGTTGCTATTTTGTTTTCAGTCAATTACTTCCCATTAATTTATGATGCCAAGTTTGACCACTTCAACACATATAGACAAGATTAAACCATCTGATCAGTCTACAAGTTACAGGTGTGTATATATATATATATATATATATATATATGTATGTATATATATATATATGTATGTTATATATATATATATGTATGTATGGATTTGGACAATAATACTGTATTGAACATGTGTGGAGCCTTTGGATAAAAGCTTGCTCGAAATGGGATAAGAACCACATAATAGAAGATGCCAGAAGAGAAGGTGACATTTTGGCTACCCTTGAATTGGAAACAGTGTGTTAGCAAATCGATCATTTCATTTTAATGGCATGTGTTCAACATGCTTTTGTTAACCTGTCCCAGATCGACCTGTACTTATTATCCAAAACGTATGCATAACACATATGCCTGTGTTTATCTGAATTCTTTAATGCCATGATTGTGTTTGAAGATGATAAGACCATTAATCAATCTGATCAAGGATCTGATCAGCCTTTAGCTAGCTTGCCAGGTAGGATCGTTATCTGCTATAGCTTTGTTCAAATTGGAATGATCTGGTCTAATTAGGTTAGCTTAAGACAGAGAAGGGTTTGGTTAATTTGGCCTGTCCACTTACCAAGTTTAGAAGCTTGATTGATCAAATGAGCAGTTAATATAAAGTGGTATAAAGGTCGCAAAAGTGGGTTAGATCAGTTGGTTAGTGAGCTCGCCTCCTTTCTTCTAAGTTCGAATCTCCTTTCTCGTGATTATAATAATTTAGTTTAATTTAGACTATCAATTATTTTAAAAAAGAAAAAAAGGCGAAAGTTCTGGAGTGAAAAAAAAGGAAGAACTATGAAGGTTCAGTCAGATGATATATTTGTGGACTTTTGCCAGCAACATTTGGCAGGGACAATGAGCCACATGATGGCTTGTCAAAAAATTCAAGAACCCCCCGATCGAGTTTCTTTTCTTTTAATTTTGGGCAGCAAGATCCTGAGCTCAAACTACATATACGACAAAAACCAGAGAAATTTTGTGGTGCACGTATAAGCTATCCTGAAATGCAAATGATATGACAGCTGAGCTGAGCTGCACGTCGTATATATGCACTGAGACTTCACGTTCTAAGCAAAGCAAAACCAATTAAGGCAACAAGACATTATACTGGCGTCGCATCACTCCCGTCTTTTCTCTGTCTGTTTTTGTACGTTTCTGCAGGATTGTAACAGATTAAATTTGAGTGGCAAGAAGCAAAGCAACCTTTATAGTTGCTTGTTTATTGGAAAAAAATAATTAGAAGAATAATGAAATGGAAAGAGCCCTAGAGAGAGAGAGAGAGAGAGAGAGAGAGAGTAGAGAAATGTGGTGAAAATGCAGAATCAAGAGCTTTGGCAACACTAAAACTGACGTGTGTACCTAACGAATCCCAATGTTATAGCCAATCAATATAAATCTTCCAACTCCAAAAGCACCCCATCCCTTAGGAAAAAGGAGATACAGAGTACGTCTCCGCTGTCGCACATGCTTTGTCCATTCTAAATATATATATGTATATGTATGTATGTACATATGCAGGTATGTTATATGTATACATGAATGTATGTGGATGCATACATAGTTCGATTGGTTGTTGACGGCCGGAAACACGGGATTGAAAATCTTCCATTCTCATCTCTTGAGAATATACATTATCGTTTAATTCCTATTCCACGAACCAAACGAGCCCCAATTCTATGCTGCCAATTCGAGAGAACAATACAATATAGTCCAAGCGATCACCTCTGAAGTTCATTAGTAGCCCAATGGGCCTGTCAGTCAAGGTAAACATAACCCGGGTCCTAGACTCTTAGGTCAGGCCTAACCACTGAAAAGACCTTTAAACCAACAAATGCTAGGGACAGCCCAACCGACCCTACATATTTGATTAAATATTAATTGATGTAGCTTTTTAAAGTGGATAATTATAATTTCTACCAACCTTCCTACCTAACAATGTGAATATTGATGGTCAAGTTGTAACAACGCAAGAGCTTTCACACATAGCAAATAGGGGGGAAAAAATTTCTCACTTAGATTGGTGTCGTAAGAGCACTTCCATCCATTCCATGATAAAAGAGGGCTTAGCCTTCAAAAATAACCCATATAAGAGAAAAGTTGCCATGGCAAAAATGGGTTCAGGAAACTGGGCAAGCCAGAAAGCAAGATTTGCCTGAGCCACTTCATGGGTAAGCTGACGTAACGGCCAATTTAAATATCAAATTTTAAAAAAAATAATTCAGAATTTTTTTTCTATAAATATCTAGCCATTTTCTTCACTTCCCACTCCAAAATCCATACAAATTTCTCTCCTCATATCTCATGTAAATAGTGATTACCCTTAAGTTGCCATGGCAATGGATGAGAATGCATAAAGAAATTGATAGGCTTAGTCACTATTCATATAAATAGTGTTTTTCCTTACTTGCTATTGCTCTTGCCATTTGCCATGGAACAACAGGGTGGAAGTGCTCAAGGCTGGAGATTGCAAAAAAGACAATATAACTTTATTAGTAGTGACATAATGATGTGCATGTTAAGCTAAAAATCACTCGTATTATGTCGACAAGTATGCTATAGTACATATGTACGGTTCTGATTTGCAAAGGGATAAAATGAAAAGACTCCTCTACATCACCCAATCCAATGAAAATGAATGAATATATGTGGAATAAAAAAAGAGCAAAAGGAAAATTCCCTTTCCATGTGGCGGAGCTAGCTACTCATCTTTTGGGTAATCTTCCATGTATATATCGGTAATCTTGTTCACGTAAAATTTGAGGGGTTAAGACAACTTCAGACCCGTACGTAACTCCGCCGTTGCATTTGGTGCGTTATGGAAATTCACCTGCCCTCCACCATGCTAGTATTGGACCAAGACAAAGACATTGAAGTGGATATGGACTGCTTAATATCCTCAAAAGTTGGGTGTGCTGATCTATACCCAAAAGTTTGAGTATAGATGATTTCAAATGATGCACTGCTTTTATGAGGGGTTAAGAGTGCTGATACCAGGTGTAGCCCTGAATAAGTCTGGGGTATGTACGAGATGATTTCAAATGATGCACTTTTATTAGTTTGGTGATGACTTAATAAAATGTGCTCTTGTAGCTGTACGTTTTTCTCGCAAGGTCGCACGACCCATTTCCTGTATGAGAAGAAGAGTGTATACAAGAGGTTTAAGATGATTATGAGGTTATCACACCCTATGTTGGTGAGTGGGAGATGTAATAAAACAAGGTTATTATCACACTCTATGTGGGTGAGTGGGAGATGTAATAAAACAATTATTATGCACTAATCCTTGTTTTATGGCACTACACAAATTAAGGCACTTAGCCTTGTTTTATGGCACTACACTAATCCTTGTTTTATGGCACTACACTAATCCTTGTTTTATGGCACTACACTAATCCTTGTTTTGAGGCACTAAACCTTGTTTTAAGGCACTACCAACCTAAGCACTAATGCATGTTTTATGCTCTCTTGAGATGAGCTAAAACAACTCCTATAAATAGATGGAGTGTGTGCAAGTGAAGAGATGATGAGAAGCATTAGTGCATACTCTCTAAGTTGGTGTGTGTGAGACAAGAAGTGTGAGTGCATATCGAAGAGTTGTAGTGAGTTTTACACCCACAAAAGAGAAACCTCATATCTCCCTAAACACTCTCCTTTAGGCAATTCACCAAGAGCCTTGGTCTTGGGTACGTGGAATCAATGGAGTAACTTTCATAGCCAATCCAACGACCTTGGAGACGAAGAACGTGTAGAATCTTGTTGGCGTGTTCGTGACGTGGAAGCGTCACGGTGGGCTAGTAATTCAGAGCGGTTTTTCACTTGGAATCTTCCGCAAGGTGTGCAGTACCTTATTCCGAATATATATTAACGAATATTAACATCTCTCTTACACCAACCTCTCAACCCTACCAAGTTCCTGTGCTTCAACCTCCCGATGCTTGAAATTTCAGCCAAGAACTCTCTCATTCCATCATTTTCATGTGAAATGCGCTTCACTGCAACCTCTGCCCCTCCTGCCAAAACACCCTTGTAAACCTTCCCATTGGCTCCAACCCCAATCACATTTTCTTCTTCGAAACTCTTCGTAGCCGCCTCGATTTCCTGATAAGTAATTCTATGCGGCCAGAACTCCAATTCCCAGTCCTCCATATTCTCTCTCTCCCTTGCCAGCCTCCTATGCCTCTTAATCAAAAACAGAGAAAACAGAGCACATACACCAATTACAAACAAACCACCCACTACAATCCCTGCAATAAAACCTTTAGACTTGAAAATCGGACTCTTTGGAAGCACAAAAGAAGGCAACCCCGAAGTGATCAAGCTCTCACTCAACGAAAAGTTGGAATTGCTAAAGCTCCAAGCCAAAACCTTATGGCTCTCAACCAACTGCCCTGTTGAACTTGTGAACCCAACAAACATTTCATCCTCAAAAACATCAGATAAATTATACCAAACACTCAAAATTGGGGTTCGAGGCCTTTGCATGCCCGCTCTTACCATAGTAACATTAATAAACAAATCCTTATAATCAATCCAAACTTGGTAATTTTCTCCACTGTTCAGCTTCAATTTCTTGAAATCCTTGTCGTCACTGCCATCACTATTTTCAGGCCAATACCCTGCCTCATGTGCTTCTACAGACTTGAGGGAATTCACATCAATACCAACATGGTTGTCGTTAATGTCCTGGAACTCTTCATTCTTGAAGACATCAAATTCCACACCAAACACACGGTTGCTGGGGGTGTCATCGTTGGTCCGGTTGAAGAGCCCAAGATGCTGGCTTGAGCTCGTGCCTTCGATGCCGGTAACCGGGGTGAAAATGAAAACCATGCCATGGCCAGGGAGAGTGTTCTTGTAAGGAGCAATGGAGAAGATGAAAGAAGTTGAGAAAGGATACACATACGAAGAGTTGGGTTCCTTGGAGGGGATCTTGGACTTGTAAAGTGCTCGGCCAATGGAGAAATTTGTGCTGTTTGTGAGTGTTAGAATCCGAGATTCGACGGTGGCGTTGCCGTAGAGAAGCAGTGTGTCTGAGGAGTCGAAGCCATTGAACACAAAGTCCACAGCCAAAGCTGATCGGAGAGATAGGATTGCAGACAGTAAAATTAGCAGGAGGAGATGTTTGGGATGCTGGTTTGTTTCCTTCATTGAAGAAAAACAGAGGAAGCTCATTCATGTGGAGAAATGAATGAAATGAAACAGGTGATGCAGAGAAGGGTTTTTTATTATTATTTTGTTTACGGTAGCTAGACATAAGTGATTTGTGTAGTCAAAGAAACCCATAAATTTCAGCTGGAGATGTGTCTTTTTTTGCCCTTGGATATTGGGGTAACTACGAAAATGGCATTTGGCTTTCATTTTTGTAGTGGTGGGATTGCTTGTCTGGCTGAAGGCAGACTCGCCGACTCAAAAGGGCATGCGGCTGGGACCGTGCACGTGAAAACATGCAGGGATAATAATATCTTCTTCTTTTTTTGTGGTGCAATGTTCTTTGTTGAAATTTCAAATTCGAACGGCAGCTGCTGCTTGTGTTGAACTCTCTCTATCAGGTATCAAAGCATAGTTGGCTGGCTTGTGTTGAAAAATCTATTTGCTATCCGTACAATAAGAAATGGGGAGCAAGCAAGTTGTTTGACTTTCGAGTTCATACCCAGATAAAAAATGAACATAAAGATTGGGAAAGAAACATAATTAAAGTTGTGAATGTTATTATTTTACATGGTCGAAGCAATTATTCACTTTTGTTATTTAATTACTTGATTAAAAGTAAACCACAATTTGGTGAGACGACCATCCAATGATCCAATCCAATGTTTTGATGTCATTACTTGATCTGTTTTTGCACTTTTGGCCGGTTGATTCGCTTGCTTTGGTTTTTCAAATCCATCATTGTAATTCTTTTTTCTGTCAGCCAAGCAAAGGTGGTTGTCTTTTTCTGTTTGCGGGTTTTTCATTTGTCGTTTTTAGGGTCTGATCTGATTGTCTATCTGTGTTAGCAACTTTGAATATTTAAAGAGCTGATAACAATGTCGTGTTGCGTCTTTAAATATATATATAGACTATAGAGTTAAATAAATTAATGAGAGTGGAAAACTAAACAAGAGAATGAAACTCCCATTGAAAAGGAAACATATACAAAAGTCAATCTTTGGATTAATTATATGTAAATGAAGGATGTGAACATATACAAAAGTCAATCTCTGCGTACAGATCAAAGTTGTGAACTCAGACTGGCCTGCACGACTTCTTTTCTCTCTAACCACACACCACATGGGTTTGAGTTTGACAATAGCTAGCGGCTGCAGAGTGCGGGCCACCTTTGATGCATATAACTTGAGCAAGTAAATTGATTTTTCTTTTTTTTTAGGTTTTGGTGTGAAGATAGCAAGTAAAGAGATTTGA
>CM031920.1:2844710-3024482 GCA_018703695.1 Prunus fruticosa | reverse complement strand
TTTTTTTTAGGTTTTGGTGTGAGTATAAGTAAAGAGATTTGAAAAGTACAGAGGCCTCGAAGTGAAAGTGAGAGTCAAAAGAGGATATGTGATCAGTTAGCACTAAAGTGTACGTGTTCAGCAGTGGCTGCCTGCAGCCCTGAATATAAGACACGAGGACAGAAACTATTAGAAGAGAAAACAGAGGAGACTAAAAGATGACCCATTTTTTCAGACACACAACTAATCAACCTTTTTTTCTAGTCAAATAGGAGAGACGGCCACCTATCTGTCTTTCTGGAAACACCCTTTGGATTTGGATTTCAAACTACCAAGTTCAAGTTGTACAAGAAAAGGAAAATTTGCCCATTACGCACCATGCTCTACTGCCAACATAAATGCCATAATTTAGCTTCATTATCTTCTGCATATAAAAAGAAGACATGAGAATTTCTGATATGCCAAAGAGTGTCGAATGGGCCGGAAGCCCACTAACCAGATTAAACATGCCAATCCATGCACGAAGCCCATATTTAGTCAAAAAATAAATAAATCAAAGGTGATTCCTATTTTTATTATTTTCTTAAATTTTATAACCTTTACCAGTAACACGGCTGAGCTCTAATCGATGTGTTGACGCGCCTCCACTCTACACCACCTGAGTTTGAGGCCCCCTTAGTTTACTTTAAATACTTTATTAAGCTAAACTATCATTTATATTAAAAAATATATATATAGATTGGATTAGAGGTTAAGGCCCACCTCAGCACGCGGTTGAGGCTTTCATGGTGCAGAGCTATAGTTTACAAAAGCCAAAGAAAATAAAAACAAACTATGCAATTCGGTGGGATGGTTCAGCCCACGGGATGCTCATTGAGCAGCAAGGGGTGAGTCTGTGGCCAGCTTCTTGTCTCTTGGATGTTGACTTTTTGCTTGGATTGGAGCAATTTGGAAAGTTCTTGCACATGATTTGAATTATTGACCATGGAAAAAGCAATGACTTGGCGTAAAGGGATTTGAACGCATAGACGTATAAGGTTTAACGCATTGTAGAATTATAATTAGTGGTGGTCTTTTTATAAATACTTAATCATGTCCACATTATATAGCAAGCTATTTTGACGAATGTTTTAACCTTTCGGCTATTGTTTGTTGGGCGTCTTTCATTCATTAATTTTGAATAGCCGAGCATTTACAACTTTCCAAATCTGGCAAAATAGCAACAAAAGAGAGGGCCCCTCCACGAGTTTGCATTGAATGAAACATGGTCTCCCTTCCTTTGCAGTATGAAGATGCAAGTGACTCAAGCTGCACAAAATGTCTTAATGCATTGGGACCTTCTGATTTTATTCACAATTTTATTTTATTTTCTTAACGAAGTCATTTTTTTCCAATCTCATATATCTATATTTACCTTTAAATATAATTTTAATGACGAGAGCCTAGATTTTAAGTTCCTTTGCAAGTTGAGGACAATCCGCTCTCATAATCATTCGTAAAATTAATGAATGGATGTTATGTGTATATTTTTATATGCGAAATGTTTTAGACTATGAAGGATGGTTTTGAGAAAATACATTTTATCCCTTAATTTTTTAATTTTGTTTTCTCTCAATATAATATGGATGTTACGTGGTGTTCTTGTCAAGGCAAAGCCATTATAAAACATAAGATACAATGCCCTAATTATAAATGGGTACTTTCATGCACCTTTCACATTTAAAAAAAAAAAAAAAAGTGTTGGAAGTTGAGAAAGAGAATAACTTGCACGAGTGATTTTGTAATAACCGGTATGTACTTAGTGTTTGATTCTATATTCATATTATTAGGTTTGTGTCTAGTTTTTATCCTCTTCAAGATAGTTGAAAAAGGTTTCCCAACCTTCTTAAGAATTTCATATTGACTCCTACTCTCTGAGCCAAATCAAATAGGAATAGCATTGTTAGCACAACCCACCAAGAATGACAGTTTTTGTATTCTATTCTGACAGTAAGTTATTGTTTTGTCGGTGCAAAAATGTGTACTTGTTACTTATCCATTGAATTGTGCAAACAAGATCATTGGGGTGTGATTACTAATTCAGATGTATTAGATTATTAGTTACATTGTTGATATTCATAAATATTAATAAATATATGGATATTATAATATAAGTGAATTTATAACGCTACATAATCGATGTGAATTGCATTAAAAAATAACAAGTAAATAATTAACTTCCCATTGTTAAAAGTAATTTTGCATTTGCATAACATATCAATGTGATACATGATTATTCTATCAGAAATAAAAAAAAGGTGATACATGCTTGCAAGTTTGTAATTTTGTAAAAGTAGCACTAAAGTGCAGTAAAACTTGGGTGACTATCAAATTCCAGATGACCTGGGGTCACGAAAGTGCTGTAAAACTTGGGTCACTATCAAATGAAAACAAAAAGTAAAGAGAATAAGAAATTATTATGCGCTAGTAGGTCACTTGTTACCAACTCTCTAGAGACCTTTAGCCTACTGCAGAATCCTGCCACTATTATAAAGTTGTGATGAAAATCCTCCTAGGATTTTCCCATAAGAAAAATCCCAAGAACTCTTTTTCAGCGAAGATAAATATTTCATGATTTTTTTTTGTGTCAATAAATATTTAAAATGATTTTGATTTTAGACAATAAACAAGAAATCAAAAAAACAAAGTAAAAAAGAATCTTGACTGAATGTGTCCAATTGCCATACTAATTAAATTGTCGAAAATTAAAGTGTGGAAGCGCTTAATCAGTCAAATCCTACATAAATTTGAGTTTAGACCTTGAACCTCAAACATATCAAAATTTACCCATGTTTATTATTATTTTAAATTTTTTTTTAATCATGACCTACTATTATTTATTATCTTTTAAAACTTTATGTATCATATGGTTTTCATTTACTTTTAAAATATAATAGAATAATATAATATTTGACATTTTAGGTGGAATTAGTTTTTTTTAAAGTATCAAATTACCACATAAGTTGTCAAATTCAAATCTAATATTTTGTATTTGACATTTTCTTCGAGTTACTTAACAAACTAGTATATATATATTTTTGGGAACTTACAGAAAAATTGTTAACACGCATTTCAATTTCAATGACCAAGACCTTTGTTTCATATTTAAAGAGAAATAAAATTCCCAATTGCTAAACGTCTCTATTCGACCTTAGGTAGCACGAAAATATTAGTACCATAATAAGTGAGAATCACTGTCCATTGTTAACATTATGCACATGGCACAGGTTAGCGAATCAGGAATTCCCATGTTTTAATTTAAATTTTTTCGTAATTGGGACAATATAAATAATCGAAGAATTTTTTGCTCTGTCATCACCTCAAAATTAGCAAACATAAAAGAAAGCTGGTTTTAAAATTGTGACCCAGATTTCTTCAGAAAAAAAAACCTAGATTTCATAAAAACCTAGATTTATGCTATAAACCCTACAAACCCAGTCACCAATCCCAGATTTGCCAACCCATCATAGAGTTCAAATTCTTATTTGTTCATATTTCATTTATTTCAGTGATTGAATGCAAATTTTTTGTTCTTAGTTTTCCGTGATACTTTTTTCCCAGAAGCATATTGGCTCCTGCTTCTACTCTCAACTATATATTTTGTATCTTGGAAGTTAGAAAACCAGAGTTGGAAGGTCGAGTCTGGAGTGTTAGTGGAGCGGTTTTGTTTAAGTGCATTTTGGCAGATAGGTGAGCTTGTGATTCAGTGAAATTTGTAAGTGCCCCTAATTATGGGGCTGATTTGGGTGAAGCGGGTTTTCGGAATTTTGGGATTTTATTAGTGGGCAATTTAGAAAAATCTGTGTTGTGAGAGATTTTGAATGATAGGGCTGGGAGGGAGATGAGAGGTGTACATGAAGGTTTGGATCAACAATGACTGGAGGGTCATTGGGGATTTGTTCAGGGAGTTATGGGTCTTTGGATAAACAGCTACAGTAACAACAACAACGGAGTGTCGCCAATCCAATACTGCACGTAAGCCTTCAAAGATGCTCAAGGAGAAGGAGAGGTTGTTCCATTGGATCTGAGTTTGCCGGCCGCAAAAGGTTGGAATGTTGTTCCTCTGTCTCATCTCCGCCGCGGTTTTCGTCTGGGTTTTGTACGTTGGAAGAAGGTTTGATTCATAGTCCTTTGCATGCTTGATTTCTTCAGTTAATAATTTGATTCTGGATTAGCTTTCTGTTTTGATGTGGGTATTGGGTAGTTTAAGTTGATATTAAATGATTTAGATGAAACTATTGAGTTCAATTCTGAAGACGGGGAAGAGAGGGTGGGTGTAACATACTTTCTCAATTGAAAGTAAAGGATTAGTCTAGCACATTGATTGGGCTAATCCTTAGCTTAGGCTATTCTTCCTTATGTTTCTGCTAACTGTTTTTTCTGAATTCCATGTTTCTGGTTCAAAATTACATATTTGATTTGTGTGAGGGAAGAATATATGCATATTGGCTCATATATAGGTGAAGATGAACAAGGCGTCAGTGTCGAAAACATTAGTGTTAACAACAGCATCACTATAAGTTATCTTGGATCCTCAAACACATGGACCGCAAAGTAACAGTGACTTTTCGCTAGCATTGCCTCCTCCTCCCCTGCTGTTTTTCTGGGTTACACCCTTCCTCCTGGGCATCCATGTAATCTATTCACATTGCCTCCCCCACCAGCAGATAAAAAAAGAACTGGACGCGGCTAAGTTTTGACCTTTTCTTTCTCTTTCTTTTTGTAATTCCAGACCTTATCTCTCAAATTATGTTATGTTAATGATGTTGCTGAGTTTTCTTTGTTCTGTACAATTCAGCTTGTCCAGTATGTTACCTTCCTGTGGAGGAAGCCATAGCCTTGATGCCAAAGGTCCTTTAGATTCTCCTGTTCTTAAGAATTTAACATACATTTATGAAGAAAATTTGTCTAGAGAAACAGAATTTGGAGGCTCAGACTTTGGTGGATATCCTACTCTGCAGCAAAGGAGTGATTCTTATGATATAAGAGAGTCAATGAGTGTGCACTGTGGGTATGTTTTTTTTATTTACCTTGGTCAAGCTTTCCTTAATACTTTTGTATGTACCAACGTTTATTTTGATTTTATATTTTTTACATTTGCCTGAGTTTTTGTTTTTAAAAATGATTTTAGTCTAGTAATAATGAGTACTACTTCCATTGGCCCTTCACTCATTTATGTTTATGGTGCATTTTGTATGATGGATTTGTGCATCAATCAGATTTGTTGGAGGAAGAAAACCTGGACGCAATACAGGATATGATATGGATGAGGTTGACCTACATGATATGGAGCAGTGTCATGGTGTGGTTGTTGCATCAGCTATATTTGGTAATGTTCAGTATAATTTAGAGTCAACTTTTTATTAAGATAAATATGGTGCCTTCCTTATCAATTAAATCTGTTACATCAGGGAATTTTGATGAGATAAACCAGCCGAGGAACATTAGTGATTATTCCAAGAAGACCGTTTGCTTCTACATGTTTATAGATGAGGTGACAGAAGCTATTCAGGAGTTCTGGAAATGGTAGCGATAGGAAAGTCGGTATATGGAGAACTGTTGTTGTGCATAACCCTCCTTATACGGATGGAAGGCGCACTGGGAAGGTAAGATTTATAATTCTTTGCCTGCAAGTTTTGTTGACTCTAGAGCAGAGTTTGGCTTGTGAATTGTCGAGTTTCCTGAATAATCTCTAGACTGGTGTTGTGATCATGTTGTGTAAGATGTTGGTCAAAAGTGAACATTACGATGATTTGGAAACATGTAAAATATAATTTAAGTTTCTCTATAAGGAAGGAAGGAATTTAGTGTGAATGGTGTGTTTCTTTTGCTAAGAGTGGTGGTGTTGGCTTGCATTTAAATGTGTCACTAGGATTAATGGGGTATGATTACATTCTTCAAATTTTTAGTACCTTTTGCTAAGGGTGGTGGTGTTGCCTTGTATTTAAATGTATAACTAGGATTAATGGGGCTGATTTATTCGTCAAATTTGTAGTACCTTATGCTAAGAGTGGGGGTGGTGCCTTGGTAGAATGCTGTGTGTCATATACATTTGTTGTACCTTGATGCGCCTTTGACTCAGTTATATATATATACATATATATTTTGCAGATTCCTAAGCTTCTAGTGCATAGGATGTTTCCAAATGCCCGCTTTCTCTTTATGGATTGATGGGAAGCTGGAACTGTCGTGGATCCATATCAAATTCTTGAAAGGTATTACTATCATGATAAATAGGTCTTCTTAACCCTTTGTTGGGATCTTGTCCATTTATGCAATCAATTTCAATGTTCTACTTATTTGGGTATAAACATCATCTTGAAAAGCAAATAGCACCCAGTTCATACTGGTTTTATCCAGCTAAGTTTTACCTGGTTTTACCAGTATCCACGCTTATGCATCCTTTGAAAAAACAATATTTCAGGTTCTTGTGGAGAAAGAATGCTACTTCTGGAATTTCTAAACATTATAAACGTTTTGACGTGTTTACGGAAGCTGAGGCAAATAAAGCAGCTAGAAAATACAACAATGCTTCTATTGACTTCCAGATTGAGTTTTACAAAAAGGAAGGTTTGACCCCATATTCCGAGGCAAAGCTTCCTATTATAAGTGGTAGGTGGAACTTCTGACTGTTATAATAAATCATATATGTTTTGCATTACTAAGTTTCTTTGTTTTGGCCTTGCTGCAGACGTTCCTGAAGGATGTGTAATAATAAGGGAGCATGTCCCTATCAGCAACCTATTAACTTGTCTTTGGTTCAATGAAGTTGATCGTTTTACTTCCAGGGACCAAATTAGTTTCTCCACTGTCAGAGACCACATTAGGGAAAGGACAAACTGGACTATCAATATGTTCTACGACTGTGAAAGGCGCAATTTTGTTGTTCAGGTAGTTATTTAATGCATAAAGGTTTGGAGCTATGTGTTTTTAGGTGTATGGTGTTTATTAAAGTACTCAGAATAAACATGTATTTTCCTTTTTGATGGTGGTGGGGTTACTGGGGTGCATTTGCAATTTGGTTATTCTTTTTTCTCATGTTCCTTGATGTATTTTTATATATGTTATTGGTGTCTACAGAAATATCATAGAGATGTTTTGGAGCACCTGGCTCCTCGTGTTCCTGTGGCTGTTCCTCCACCACCGCTATTACCACCACCGCCACCACCAGTTATAAGTAACGAACCACCAGTTCAACCATCAGTCGAAACTTTGCCTGAAAGGGTTTCCAATGCCCCAGGTAAGAGGGGCCCAAGGCACGGGAGAGATCGAAGGTCTGGTTCTAGGTGTCACTGCAAAGTTGTGGCTGGTAACAGAGACATTGATTCAAGTTAAAAAAGTTTTGTTCAAAGAAAGTTATTATATTATTCTTTACCCTCCCCCCTTTGGAAAATCAACTCATGGTGGGGCTGGAGGATTTGTGCCAAGATGAGTGTTTTAGTTCTGCTTCAACATGGAGCTGCTCGTCTCTCTCTCTCATTCTTTCTACCTTTGGAATTGTCGAAGTTTACTCATTTTTTGTTGTATATATAAAGTTCAATTTTCCAATAATTATGATATGGGTTGCTACCAAACCCCTCAAATATGTAGTGGTCCATTTTGTTATTTCATCACCACAGGAACATTGTACCACCCCAACCCCCACTAAATTATATAGTAGCTACAAATACTCATGTCTCTTAATTTTGAAAAATCAATAAAGTTGAAGGAAGTTACTAGAAGTCTCTCACTCTCCTCTTATCTTCTCTGCTTTTCATTTTCTGTCTGGCCATGGAAGAAGCACAAGCACAAGCAAAAGCAAAAGCACCCATCTTTTGAACAAAAAGGCTTGGAGACTGGCCTTTTTCTCCCTCTGTCGAACATTACAAGGCAAAACTTTTGCTCTTGACTGCCGCTGGTGTTTGTCTGAAACAACAAAGCCAAAACAAAATAAAGAACAAACACCCAATCATGTTTGCGATATTGCCACTTTACTCTGGTGAAGTAGGGTGAGTGTGTGGCCCTCTTCTTTTTCCACTACAAAATCGTATCGAAGTCCAATATATCCTTTTGTTTTATTTATTTTTTTACAAGGGCTTTATTGTAATAATTTCATTAAGAGCACCTAATAAATAAATGTAACATATAATCTCTTTCCATTGAGGATTTCTAATAAAAGTTTCTTTTGATGTGACAAGAGTTCAATTGTTTCTATCCAAGTTTTGGACCTTCTCATATTACTTGCCTTTGGTTAGAGGTGTCCCTAATTTTTTCTTTCGGATGTTATTTGAATCTGTAAGTCGGAGTCAGGTTGTCGGCAACCATTGTTTTAAGTTTTCAATAAATCCTCCCAAATACTGTTGAGATCTATTGAAAATAAATGAAGTATATTGTCTTTTTCTTTTACAATTAAATATTACTAGCTTATTGTTGTCTGAAAATATTTCTGTCAATGCCCAAAACACCCCTTCACTCGTTGACTCATTGAATCAATCAGCTTTTTGATCTTAGCCCCACCGAATCGAATAAACTGCCCGTTGGAATCTGTCGGCACTATTAGGATTGCGCCACGTGTCCAGGCCAAAGACAAATTACTCCAATGGATGCCCGACGATAGACGCCCTCTGGGTCCCACTAGGTCCCACTGGATCCTTATCCTAATCTCACCGTATAAAAAAAGAAAATTAAATAAAAACAGGAAAAGAGGGTAAAAAAATAAAAAAACGAGAAGAAAGATGCAAAACCAAGAACGCATTTGTCTCCCTGAATCACAAACGAAAAAGCCTTCACCAAAAAAAAAAGGAGCCTTCACCTTCTTCTCATTTTCTCAGCTCAACAGTAAGAGTGCAGTCTAGGGTTTTGGTACCACAGAAACCATGCGTACGGTACCAACAGCGTGAGAAATCAATCAGAGCCGTCGGTTCGATGTCATCGCCCTCGTCGTCAGCTTTCTTCGTCATCTGCCTCCTCCATTCTGCAATCGCCATAACCTGTGGGGCCCTTATGATGTTCTACATGACGGAAGTCTATACCTTCGGGCACGGGATCGAGACTGCTAAGAAGCTGCTGGGGTCCACGCCCCACGACCAGCTCTTGATCTCGGACCTCCGATCCCTCTCCGGGTTGCTCCTGTTCGCGATCGGGTTCTTGCTGCTCATGGTGTCGTTCGTGAAGGATCGCGAGTTCCAGAGCTTCTTCGCTAAAGGGTGCACGGTGCTGCATGTTTCATGGCGCTGTGGCGGTGCTACTTGAGCGGAGGGTGGAGGACCTCGCTTGGGATTGGCTGAGGCAGACAGTCGGCGATGTAGTGTTGGCAGCCTCTTGGGTTTCTCTTCCTCTGTTTTCTCATGGAGAGAAAAGTACGACTAAGCCCTCTTCTTCTTCATTATTTACGGCTTGTTTTCTTGTATTTAATTTACCTTTTGGATTAATGGATATAAGTTAAATGCTGAGAAATGTCAAAATTGGGGCAGCTTGAGTGCTTATGTTTAATATGGCTGCCTACAAGCTGGAATTAGACTTTCAGTTTTCTTTTTTGTAGAAAGGGAAAGAGAAAAAGAAGCTATCTTCTTTTCGGTTTACTGAAATCACAAGTTAGTGGAATATTGTTAATCTCTGATGTAGATATTTACTTCTGTGGATAATGAAACACATTAGTCTTTTGATGCTAATTTCTGTTTCTTTTAAAGCGTAAGTAATGACTTGGTGGCTTATAAACATTCGCTGAAGGCTTGAAGTTATTAGCCAATGACTATAAGTGCTTATGTGTCGACTCTTGAAGACAGGCAATGTGTGGAAATAGCCTAATATGTAACTGTAGTTTTGGTGACCATGAAAACAGTTTGGTTTTCTTGAAATTTTGCTATTTGGAATTGCAAATCTGCTCCTTTTATAAAAGGGTGTATCCAACTGCTAGAATTCTAATTCTGCCTACTTTACTTTTACTTTATTGTTTGATTTACAAAGTTGCTAACTTCTTAATTTTACCATGTATATTATCATCCTGTGCTTGCTCGACATACTTACTTCATTTTAGTTTCTTTCTTTGAATCAAACTCATCTCTCCTCTCGTTATGTTCCTTTTGTGTTGATTATGCTGGACTAGTTTCTGCTAATGGAGGAAATCTTAACTTTACCGGTTGTAAACAACCATGCTCTCTAAGTATTTATCCTGCTAATAGCACTGCTTCAGTCAAAAACAAAATAGCTTATCAAATATAATAGTTGTTGGCTGTTATTATTTTATTTGGTGCCCAATATTTTTGGTGTGGGACCATAATCGGCTTTCAATCATCAACCACTCTTCCTGATTGATGAGTATTTCTGAGTTTTGGGTTTGACTGAGCTCAACTAGGTTTCATTTTTAGGCAGAGTATTCATGGAAAAGGGCACTAGGCTCAGTGCCAAGTTCTAGAAATTCCTGATTGATTTAGGTTCATAGCCAACTTTTGTGTCAAATTGACTCAGATTGATATACTATTGGGCACTCCTCTACATGTAACCCCAGGTTCTGAGCTTGGCATGAGCAACTTTATGGAAACCCCTGAGCCCCACATCTTGTTCCTAAGGTTTGAATCAGTATTTCTTCGTTCAATCTTTTTTTCTATCCTCCTCATCTCCATAGAAAATCCGTAGAGCGCCTCAATAATCACTGTGTCAGCTGACCAGGTTGACAAGTCCTTTCTGTCCCCAATATACTCCTCATCGGCGAGTGCGCTGAAATGATGTCTATTGCAGCCATGTACTTTGTTGCTTCGAGTAAACTGGGGGAATGATGATAGGAAGTATTTCTGTGGATCCTTCATGAAAGTAGTATACTCTGGGTCATGTCCTCTGGCAGTAGTCTCCGCATGTGTGGCGACCGGGTCGGGACATACCCGCCATATGGATACTGCCCATTGTTCAAGGCAGCATGCTGTGCCGATGTGAGCCAAATGATGGTGGCAAGAATGGATGTAAGATCGTCTCTGGAGTAGAGAGTTTAGGCCACCAGCTAGCATAACGAAGATCAGCATGGCCTAAATTGATTGACTCATTGTACCAGGCCTGCAGTTCTGTATCAAAATTAACCGCACTTGCATCAGGATAGTAGTAATTGACAAAGGTTCGGACCAATGTCTCAATTGCTGACCATATGAGGAGTCCATCTGTCGCATAGGGGTAGTCTTCAATTACCAGTCTTATCCCATGGACTTGAGTAGAGTCTGGTACTGCCATGCCTCTGTGTAGAAATGAAGATAAAGTTAATAAACTTTTATAGTTTAGTTCTGAATCCTGATAGTATATAGATTAAGAGCTTTCTGAAACCTTCTAAGGAGATCTGCAGGAAGGCCCTCAAGGTCAAAGCGCCACCAATCTCTACAAGCAGCACAACTCATCTCCATGCAATATTTACCAGCAGTGAAATTCACTCTATTATGCCTCCAGAATTGATGAGAACTGTGGGCCAATGCATTTATCTTCAAGGTGTAGCGCATGTGAGGTTTGAGAAGCTTGTAGATAGGGTGCATCACACTCAGCTGCCGGTGGGCTGCTATTATAAGTGGTTCCATGCAGGCATGGGTGCGTAACCTGTTTCATACATTGGAATTTTGCCTTATTGGTTAGAGGAAAACAAGTTTATCATCAAAGCTTAGATGAAAACAGCACCTTTACAACAATTATGGAAACTGGTGTGCATACCAATGATGAATCAGTTGATGAGCACAGGCATCGTTGGACGAGACGTGGGCTTTGCCAATCTGCCAAAGCCAATTTGTTGTAGCATCAACTGGAGGAGTGAGAACCTGCTTGGATGGTGAATCTGAATTGGTTTGAGGTAAGCTGAGTTCAATAGCAATGGGCTTCAAGGTTCCCAATGAGGTTAAGAACAAAATTGTACGGGTTCCGTAAGCTTTTCGATCATCCAAAGCATTTATTTGGTCCAGATATGGAAGGAAAATGTCATGATAGTCTAGTATGAACAGCTTGTTTTTCTTCTAATGCCTGCAAAACCCACAAATATCATCTGTGCATTTTAGGGAATCTTTCCTCTGTTTTATGTATTTGTCTTTTAAAGGCTTTTGTTTTCTAGACATATATACCTGCTGTATTGACATGCCATTGAGATGGCCTATTATATGCTCCTCCTTGAGTGCCGACTCTTGTGGACCATAAATGGAAGGATCCAATTTGCTTACAGGTGGGAAAACCGTGAGCCTTTGTATGCTCATAGGGTTTATGCCGGCAATTGCTTGACGCCCAAATTCTTCATCTGGCAAACAACAAGATGTAAGCCCTGAAATAATTGGAGTGTGAGTGAGATTTTTAGACACATCCATTCTCTTATTCCAATAATAACAAGTAATAAGATCTTATGACGCTTCCTTGCCACTTACTGGAGATTAACTTTGGAGGGTCAAATTTGAGGAATTCCTGGACTCTGTTCAAAATCTTGGGTAAAGACATATCGGTACCATAGAGGAAGTTGATATCTCCATACCCTTGAAAACATTGCTGTCCCTGCTGGCAATGGTTATTAGGGTAGGAATTATATGCCGGAGAATCCCCTTCAAATTTCCAACGTCAAGAGCTCCTTGCTTGGCCTCCTCAAACTCTTCATCTCTTGGCACGTAAATTCTCTTGTATTCATTTTCCGGTGACTCCATGTTATCATCTGTTGCATTGCATTCACATGGATGGATATTATAACTAATTGCAGAAACCCAATTGAATACCCGTATTAGTAAAGCATATCAATCTACAGTATTTAATACATTGTCGATATATATCTATTTTCTAGTTATTGAGATTGATATTTGGAACTAGACAATAACTCTCACTATCTAACTTAGTGACCTGTGCTGGTTGGTGGTCGTCCAGTTCTACAACGTCTAGGGTATGGGTGTGTATAATTGCCCCCAAGGGTAGATCGTTTGTATTCAATCCCTCATCTGGATTTCCAATGTCATTGTAAGTGTCATAGTCGTATGTTCTATCGGATGGTAAGTCAAGTCCTGTCCCATCACCCCTTAGCTGCCTTAGCTCCATTTCTCTCAGCTCTTTCAGCCCTGCTGGTGTCTCATCAGGTAAGTATGCCTGCAAAAACACGGCCATGACTAATTTATATAACTTTATTATGAATCCTTAGCTTCTACATTTAGGTCTGCATTTACCCCCATGTTCAAAATCTAAGCCACTTAAATTATCTAACAACTTAGCATATGACACAACATCAATATAAGTGTTTATTTTTTTCCAAACTGATGTTAACGTTAAAGTTAATGTGCTTGGGATTTTTTTCTTTCTTCATCCGATGAAAAGATATCGTCATTTGCAGAGTACTGAGTGCTCTTCACAAACACCACTGCTTCCATGGTTTTCTTCACTGCTTGTTCCTCCAGCATCGTCATCCATTCTTGAAGATGCTTCACGTACTTCACTAGTCAATCTGCAAACCTTTGAACTTCAAAAATTCACAAACTAAAGCGTCTTAAACACGAAGAAACACTAAAATTCACAACAAAATGAGAGAAAGCAAAGAGCAAGCTTTTCTCAAGTATAAATAGAATTAGTTAATTCAATATGAAGATCAACTACGAACATAAATAACTCAACAACCCAAGAATGTTTTCGCATCTCCAAAGGACTGAAGCCTTGATCTATAGTGAGGAAGCACTATGGGAAAAAAAAAAAACAACAAGCAGGTTAACTTTAACGTTAACATCAGTTCTGGAATAAAAAAATACATAAAATGTAAAATTGATGTATGTTAAGTGGTTAGACTATTTGGGTGGCTTATATTTTATCAATATATAGGTAAAATGCATTGGATCCTAAATGTAGGCCTCTGGATCCTTATATATATACATATACATATATAATATCTGTCATGAACCTTAGTAGAGAAGAAGATTCTTTTTTCCGAGGAATCTTTGTCTGGTTGAATCCAAGAGTTGCAGGCAATATGCACAACGCCTTCAATGTTGATGCTATCCAAATACAACTCCTTCTCGTACTTGTTACTCACTGTGATGGCTCCTGGCATCCCAAATTTAGGATCCACCTCAAATTTAACTTCGTAACTGCTTTTCTCAGCACCCAGGATTAGGTTTAGGTTTAGATCCTTGGACCAATCCAATATAGCTTCATTGCTCAGCTTTGGCTTCATGGACCCTATGTTGCAATGCGACAGTAAGAAGAAAAGTCAAAGGGGTATTGTTGAAATATATATATATATATTTTTTCAATAGGAAAAATTAGTTTATAAAGCCAAAGAAGAAACATATGGTACCGAAGAGAAATATTGATAAAATAATAATAATATGATAATAGTAGTAGTATAGCTTTACCTGCTTCAGTTTGAGTACTAACAAGCTGTAAAACAAGAGACTTTTCCTTTTCCTTGTGGTGGGTGAAATGAAGCATCATGTCTTGGATGCTTAGCTTCAGACTTTTCCTTACACTCACCAGCGCAGTGAGTTCGACGGGCAGCGTCGTCGTCTGATCAACGGCAATAGAGGATGTTAATGTACTTACCATATCCCCACCTGTGGCCTGATCATGAGCCTTCTTCTTCCTAATTGTTGCAATCTCCTTCTCTTTGTTGAAGAAAACAAATTGGGAGGAGGAGGAGAAGAAATATTTGGCGTGTTCCAAAGAAAACAATTCAGTGCCTTTGAATTAAATGAGCAGATCATAGTAGTTGTCATAGCTATATATATATATATAATATGTTCTTTCTTCCGGCAATTTTTGCTTGCTCTGCGTCACTTGAATTTCCTTTAACACTCCTATTCCTATATATAGCTGATTTCAGATGAGATTAATTAGTCCCCCGGGAGGGGAGGTGGGGGGTTTAGGGTTTAGGGGTTGGTGATAACAACCTAGAGCTCTTTTCATTGACTTTTGGCGTGATTTGGGATTTAGGTTTTTGAAAATCTCTGGTTCCTCTAGATAATGGCCATGTGGTCAAAAACTTAATGACATTGGACGAATTTTTGACAAAAATTGAAACACGTCATTGAAGTGATTAGAGCGTGCTATTTGGTAAGTTGTCACGTTTTTATTGATGCCAATGTTGTGTGGTGTAGACTTACTTGTTTTATAGTATCTTTGTACCATGTTGGTTTCTGACTCTCTGATCTCATTTTAAATGTGCTATTTGGGAATTCATTGTGATATATACATAGATGCATCTAGATCAAGCTAATATATATAGTTTTCTCGTTTCAGTTGTTTGGTGATTTTTGCTGCATGCGAGCCTAGAATGGTCCAGCGGTAAAACAAATAAAGATATTTAGTTATATACTCATTATTAGCACTAATGATATAAATAAATCATAAACCATTTCATTCCTATAACCAAACCCAGAAAAAGCATACATCGAAAAAAGTGTACGTGCGTTCAATTCCTTCCCAGTTTGTTTGTAGACCTTTGATTCATCTAAGTTTTTATCGTCCTCCTCAAAAACTGCGTCATCAGGCCTCAGTACATATAGTCATAGACAGACAACCATACATTAATGTTGGTTGACAAGTCATCAGAATCGAAAATACGTATATTAGAGGAAAACGAGAATACATGTTTTTTATTTATTATCTTCATTTTCATGCATGACATACACCAGACCAAACCAGGACCAGCTAACCTAAGCTTTTACGTTTATCAACATTTGGAATTGGAAAACTTTGCTTCCCTTCCCTTGTAGGCTCTGTTGGAATTTATAGGAGGTGAAGGGTTTAGGACAATAGACAATAGTTAAAATAAAGTGATTTTATTATATTTGGATGAGAATAGTCCATGGTTTAGTATAAGCTAATTGACCTCTTTAATTTTTTTAACTTAATGGCTATCACACTTGCCTAAATTAATTTGGACTATTTGGCCTTTCATTTAAATTAGCGAGCTTATTGGCTCCCTTATAATTTAGGAGTTTATTAGTTGGACTCCACATTAATTGTGATTGCATGCCTATTTATAGGCTAGGTGTTGCCGCCACTGCCCAAGTCCCACCGACTTGGACAATCTCTCATAGCCACATATTTTATTTCTCTAGACTTTTCTAGCTATTTAAGATAGTTGCTAGGATATTTCTTGTCTTTTACAATAATTATGCTATGCAACATTGAGCTTGCCAACTTTGCATAGTCAGTGAAGTCTTCCTCTTGAATTCTCTAGATTTCTTCTTGAAATCTTAAGCACAAATGTGCATTATTTTCAACAGGCTCTAAGCTAGCTACCTAAATTATGAGATAAAGTTCACACATAATGTTGTACCATTCGGATAAAAGTCACTGCCATACTATTGGGCACTGCTCTACATGTAACTCCAGCCTATGAGGGAGGCATAACGTGAGACTCCAGCCCCACATCTATTCTGTTCCTCAAATTTGGATCACCAGTTCTTCTCTCAATCTCCTTCTCAATTCTCTTCGTCTCCATTGAGAGTATAAAATGCCTCAACAATCACGTTGACAGCAAGTCCTTTCTCCCCCAATATACTCCTCACCAGGAGAGTGAGCTGAGATGATATCAATTACTACAATTAATAAGTCAAAAATTCTGTTACATGTGTTGTTCAAATTCATAGTTTGATAACGTAAGATAACGGACAAGTTTTAATTTTAGACACCTTCTAATGAGATCTGCAGAAGGCCTTCAAGGTCAAAGCGCCACCAATCTCGATAAGCAGCACAACTAAACTCCATGCAATATTTGGAAGGAGAGAAATTAGACTCTATTTTGTCTCCGGTAGGGCCATTTCTGAGATTTTAAGGGCCCACGTGAAACTTAAATTGGGGTCTCACATAATCTAATACAAAAATACTATAAATAAAAATTTAACATAACTTAATGTTATAAACAATTTTTTTTTATAACTAAAAGTCACCATCAATAAACATGTCATGACAATCCGAAAATCAAATTCATAAAAATTTAAATGTTTCCATTTGATAAAGTTAAATATTAGTATGTTTGGTACAAAAATAAGCTCTTTGTGCCCCTACAAAGTCCCTTGATGCCTCCAATAAGCAATCTATGTTTAATAGGAAAAAAAAATTGGCAATCACAAATTAAAGAGTAGTTGCACACAAATGTCATTAACAAAGAAAAATTCCACACCCCTATAACCTGGAAGAAAACCCCAGCAAGAAATAGATAAATATTTCTAAAAACTATATTCTCATATAACCAATCACCAACATGATAATAATTTAATAAAATAAGTTATGTAATATATAGAATAGATTGAAATTTTAGATATATACTTGAATTTGAATTGAGATTTTAAGCTGACTATTTGATTTGATGGTCTTTATGAATTTAGGAATTATGGTTTTTTTTGTGTGTTAAAATTCCTGAAATTGAAATAATAACAAAAATTGTCACATGATTGAAAAAAGAACCAAAGAGAAATTGATGAATGATGATGATTATTAATTTTAGAATCAGAAGAAACTATGAAGTTTTGGTTTTGGTTTTTAAATGAAGAGAGTACTTTTCTTGGAGAAGAAAACTTTTTTTCAAAAATATATATATATTTTTTATTTTAAAGAATGATAGGTGGGGAGTAGAAAATGTTTGGGGGATATATATATATATATATATTGCTTGTGTGGTTAGCTAAGCTTCGATGTTTCCTTTTTTTCTTTTTTAAAGGCTTTCTGTTTTTATTTATTTATAATTATGTGAAGTTTGTTGTTATAATGCAAAAATAGTATAAAAAGAGGCAAATAGATGGACTTCGATGATAATCGAAGTCAGGCGCTTTTGTCAATTGAATATGCGTTGCAACCAACTCCATTATACGCACTCTTGTGCAAATGTTTAGCACACTGTAATATATATACAATTTATATAATATTAATAAATATAATACAAACAAATTTTTCTTGGGGGGCCCTCAAGAATTCGGGGGTCCTGTGCGGTGGCGCCAATTGCACCACCCTAGGGCCGCCACTGGCCTCCGGCATTGATGAGATCTTGACGAGCCAATGCATTTACCTTCAAGGTAGTGTAGCGCATGTGGGGCGACGCTTGTAGATTGGGTGCATTACACTCAAATGGCGATGTGCTGCTATTATAAGTGGTTCCATGCAGGCATGAACTCGTAACCTGTACTTTGAACATTGGAAAAGTATCTACTTCATTGGAGGGTAATTAAAGAGGTGATTATAATTCTTAATTTCATCACGCAAACAATACCAACATATTTTAACTTATATTATCAAATTGTACTTATATTATAAAGTCGAGGTTCTGAAGTTCAAATCTAGTATGCGTTTAATGATGAACGAGTTGATGAACCTTGGCATCGCTTCGAGCATAGACATGGGCTTAGCCAAGTTGCTAAAATCAATTTGTTGTGGCGTCAACCGCAAGGGTGAGAACTTGCTTGGATGTATGGCCCTGACTTGGTTGGAGGCAAGCTGAGCTCAATAGCAATTGGCTTTAAAGTTCCCAATGAGGTCAAGAACAATATCGTACGTGTTCCATAAGCCTTTCGGTCCTCCAGAGCATTTATTTGGTTAGGAAATGGAAGGAACATGTCATGATAGTCTAGTATGAACAGCTTGTTTTCTTCTAATGCCTGTAAAACCCACAATTCATTCTTGTGAAATTTATGTTGAATTTTCGTGTATATAATTCCGTCACTCACACATGATGACATCACTCTTGCAACATGTACGTGAGGCTTGTCACATGCGACATTCCCGTACGATATGCACCTGTTGTACGGACATGCCATCAAGATGGCCTTTTAAATGTTCTTCCTTGAGTGCCGACTCTTGTGGACCATAGATTGATTGATGGATCAAGATGGCCTTTCAATGCCTAGAGGGTTTGTGACGACCAAATTCGTCATCTCGCAGACAACAAGATGTGTCCCATGAAATAATGTTTGGGGAGAGCGAGATTAATATTATTGTTATAGACATATTAATTATAGCTAATGGTTTCTTAATTAAGATGAGACATGGAGCTTACTTGAGATTAATTTTGGAGGGTCAAATTTGAGGTTCTCTTGGACTTGGTTCACAACCTTTGGCAACGGAAGCTTTCAGCCCTTCCGGTGTCTCACCAGGTAAGTACGCCTGAAAATTCAAAAACGCTCAAATACATTTATCATTTACAGGTAAGGTTCTCTTGCCGGATATATTTATGCGACATAATCTTAATTAAAACAACTAAAACAATTTAAATTGATTAAACAGCTTACTTGCTTCATTTTCAGTACTGACGAGCCTACTCATAAATATTCAATATTAAAATTAAAATCTCATATTCAATAGTAGCTGTAAGTTTTCTATGAGTCTATGTGCCTACTCATAAGTACCAAACACATAATTCAGTTAATTAACTGAATTGTGTGTGGATCTCTTTTTGTCTAAGTTTTACTCTTCTAAGCTGTATGAGATGGATCATGCAATAATGTATCGATATAATTGTCGCCAACAAAACATAAATCACGTGTATCGATATCATTTCAATGATATCGATTGTTGTCCTGCATAAAGAGTTTCTGGTATGGCATCTAGATCAATAATGGTAGCAGCTTAGCCAGAAAAAAACAAACTGTATAACCAATAACAGAAATCGATTATGTTAACACGATAATCAGTACAAAATCATGGTTTCCTCAACTCTGCCACCAAAAAACCTATACAAGACTACACTCAGAATTTGAAGGTCTCAAGACCTTTTCCAATATACAACTCAACCCAACAAAGGATTTAGTCCCAACAGGGGAAAGCACCTAAGAATGTGAAGAATTAATAATAAATCCAAGCGTTAATTCTGTGGTTTTCGTGTCCTAAGACGATGCATATTAACTAATATCGAACAATATCCTGAAGGCAATCATAAAAGAACTGGATGTTTATCTTCTCTTTTCCAGAGTAGATTGCCTCGGCAGATCCTCCTTCCTCACCCTGGGCTGCCATCTCAATTACCATATAGAGCTTCTTGATAGGCATCTAGAGAGAGAAATTGAATGGATAGAATGAAAGTTAGAAAAGGATTAAATAAAGGGAAAAGACAGAAAAATAAGATCCCCTAATTAATACCATTCAAAAACATAGAACTGGATGTTTGAACGGGTTTCAGAAATGTTATTGCAAATTAATTTATGATAAAATGACTTAATACATTAAACACAGTCGAGGTTGCAAAGTCCGGCCACATGTAAAGTTTTGTCCTTCTAGAAACATCTAGCAAGATAAACATTTAGGTTTCAAAAGAAAATGTCACGAGCAATGTCTCACAAAATTATAAGTATTTTTTCTTCTATAATTTTTCTGTTCAAAGAAGACTTGCTGAGCCACACCATAAATTAACTGTAGAAAATTCAAATTCAAATTTAAATAAAATAACGAACAAAGGTAAGGGAAGACCAAGTTTACATCATTTAGGGCCTCTGCCGCAGCATCAATGTCTTCATCAGCAAAAACATTCAACTGTGCTAGCACCTGTGATGAGAATAATGCCAAGAAATTATGAATATACATATGAAGAGCATTCAACTTACCAACAACAATGTTGAAACAACTGACAAATGTAAAAATAACAAAACAAAACCAAAATGGAAACAAAAATAATGGTTACCTGCTTTGCATCCTCTGTCTTTAATGTGGGAACATTGTAAGTCACAGAGAAGGTATTACAAAAACCAATTGAATCTAGGAAGCCCAATTCACTTGTTGTTCCAAACACCAGAAGCTTTTTTCCCTGAAGATGGGAGAACAGGTTAAAAAGAAAGATTATAGGCATCCAAAGACTTCAGAGATATAAGGAAGAGGGCGGAAAAAACCCAATCTATAATCATATTCCAAAAAGTAAAGGCTTTGTATGGTTTCAGCCAATAAATATTCTAAAACCAGTGTCCCTGATATTCAATGAAGTCTAGGGAAAATGAAAAACCTTTGGAGGAAGGCGCTTCAGAAGGACCAACAGTGTTTGAGATAGCACATTTGAAAACCTTGGACCAATAGCAACATACTCCAGTAACCTGCAACACATTTTTGAAGTAACAATTTATTCAGATAAATGGCTCGTAAAGGCTTTGGGGACAAACCAAAATGAGTCACAAAAGTAAATTAAACTTGGATCAGCAGTAATTACCTCTCAATGTCATCGAGGATAATGATGCTCAATGGTGACTTGTATGCATCCTCAAAAACCTATCCAAAAATTACAAATATTAAAAATGAAAAGATTGTATTATAACCAGCAAATTATCCCATGATGTTGCTGAGTTCACAATAGCCATAGTTGAATATTTGAGACATGAAAGTGACATCTTTAAACTGACCAGTAACTAGCACTTTTCCGAAAACTACATTTCCTTAAAAAGTGTCCAAGAAGACGGACAAACCTTTAAAATTTGGGCACATTTGGTGCTCTCATGGAGACCAATCATTGTCTCAGCAGAAACCTGTCCAGTTAGCAAAATTCGAAAACATTGTATCAGAAATTAAAGGAAGCGAGCTATAGAAAAGACTGCAAATTCTTGAAAATCATATACATATGCAACATGAAACAAAAAATGTGGGATATGAGCTTACAATCTTGACATAGGGAAAATCACTGTCGATGCCAACAGTAGCTGCTAGTGCAGATTTACCACTGTCCAATATGGGTAAAGTTCAGAATGCTCAAATAACCAAAAGAAAATTAAAAAATTGGTATTTAAAGACACACACATGCATACCTGCCACTAGGGCCTTCTAGAAGGCATGTAACAAGTGGGCTTCCTTTGCTCAATTTAACTTGCTCCACTAGTAGCATAGCTCTTTGATAAATGTGCTTATGTCGATCACCACAATCCACCATGCCATCAATTCTGTAAATCAAGTTGCAAACGAATCAGGAAATGAAGTGTAAAATAAATTAACAGCCTCCATATCTTGCCAGACATTCAAAGAAAGCATGATCTTCATTTTAAACGGACTAAGATAGAGATTTCTGTTACTGTCACCAAGATTACTACTTGCTGGCTTGATCTAATATAACAACCTGATGTAAACTAAGCTAGATCGATAGCAATTACATTTCCCTATTACTCAACAGCTCAATAGTAAGTTAGTCAGCAACTAACTAAAGCAATACCTGCATCTTTCAAGGTCATCAGTGGAGGCTCCAAATGCAGGTACAATTTCATGGAGCGCATGTAGAAAATCATCCATGGTAACTTTAATACTCTCTTCATCCACTGGCTTGGTCAGATCATCCAAACTTAATTGCCTATTCAAAGCAAATGATACTGCACTTTTAACAACACCTTCAAGTTCTGCACCACTATAGTTTTTTGTGCGAGCCGCTGCAAACATGAAATATATAAGCAAAGCCCTCCATCTCCTTTGTGGATACATGTTTACAGTTCAACATATTATAAAAATATTTACAATTTCAAGCAATAGAATTTGGAAAATAAAAATAATAGAAGAATTTTCATTCTCAAGGTCATTGACTTTTAAAATATTGATTTTGCCCCGACGAGCCTAACTAAATATTCTTCTTGATGTAAAACCAGAACCTTTAGACAAAGATAGAAAAAAAATAGATGAAAAGGAGGCGGGGAAGATAGAGAGAGAAGTCGGTAATAAACTTTATTCCCCATATATGAGATTAACTTGCAAACATTCCTATTTATGTATGCAATCCCAAATAATGAAATGCTGCAATAGATAAGTAGATAAAAAGAACCTAACTTCTACACTTGCACCTCTGCGTAAAATAGTACATATATCCTTCTTGCATTTGTCATCCTTACTGATTTCTCATTTTTGATCACTTACCCAATGGTAACTTGTAAGAGATACAACAAATCTACTACAGGCATCTTCGTTTAGGAGTAGGTGGGACAACAAATTGACAAAAATCTAAATACATTTTATACGTCCATATATAACATTAATATTGTTTCTGATACAGCTTCTCATCAAGTTAGAATACTCAAACCAGCCCATGTAATATTTTAGTTTTAAAATAAGTATTTTAAAGTTACAATGTTAATCGCCATCTTCAGATGATGTAATAATTTGAACTAAATAGTCTTCAATCAATTCCTAACTCAACCAATTAACATATAAATAAGTATCGGCGAGCACGTCACTTTTGCACATACCAAGCTCTTGGAGGTTCACATCCGGAGCAAGAAAAGAGCTCTCCTTCATCTTGTTCGTATGAATTTGTAGAATCTGTAGACGACCATTTTCATCAGGAAGGCTTATCTCAATTTGAACTTCCAGACGTCCTGGCCTACAAACCAGGTAAAATTATAAGATGTTTACAGAGTAAACATGTAGTGGAATGACTTTGAATATCAGCAAGTTCATTTCTCATCCATCATTAAAATAAATCAAAAGCAAAATTCCAATTGTGTAAGGTTGTTCAGACTGCATATAGCTACTAATGCTTCACATATCTTCAATAAACATGTTATAACTCATGTTTGAAAGTCACCATAATGTTCCATTGACCAACAATACGGCAGTTTCAGTCCACTATAACCAACAATGCCAACAACGCCAACAATACCAACAATACAGAAATGTTGACCACGAGTTGTTATTCATTCTTCTGAAGACATAAGATGAACCTAGATAACTGGAGCAGTTTTAAAAAAACACAGCAGTGAGCAGGGTATGGAGGGATGAGAGAGAGAGAGAGAGAGAGAGAGAACACCTCAAAAGGGCTTCATCGAGCAAATCTTTTCTGTTAGTCATCCCAATAAGCAAAACATTATTGAGGGACTCCACACCATCAATCTGAAAAACAAGTGGTTTCTCGGCCATAAGAAGATTCCGTAGGAAAATTAAGAAGAGTATAATGGCCAAGCAACAACATTTTTGCAAGACTTACAGCCCAATTTTAAATTGCACTGACCTTTGTGAGTAATTGGTTCACAATACTGTCATGAACCCCTGTCCCATCTCTAGTTGATCCTCTTGACTGTATTGCAAAATAAAGCATGTGTTATGGTCTTGTTGTATAAAACCTTGAATGCCTAACCAAAAAAACCTTAAATCCAACTGAAGCTATGCAACTGTGAAAAGGAAGGGTTGATGGGATTATGCAATATAGAAGAAACAGCTCCATGAGGAAATCTGAGTAATCAGCATAGAGTAAGAAATCTTTATACCTTACAAATAGCATCAATTTCATCAAAGATTATCACATGCAAATCACTTTGGTCTCCTGAAAAATAAAGGGCATGATGAACATTAGAAATTATATATAAAAAAACCAACCTAAAAGTGCTCTTGACACATATATTTCCCTTACCATTAGCCCTTTGATCATTCTCAGCATCGGCAAATAGATCCCTAACATTTTTTTCAGTTTCACCAACAAACTTGCTCAAGACTTCAGGGCCATTAACAATCTAGTACAGTTCATCAAAGATAACAATCAGTCCATAAATCACCAACGTAGAACTAAGGATAAGCTGCATTTCAGAAATCATTCAGACATGCTCAGATAACTTTATAACCTTAAGACAATGTAGTTGCATCAAAATAATGTGTTAAATCATTATTTGGCATGGTTCCACGTTTACAGCTGGCAGAGCTTAATCAACTCATTACCTTAGCATGTTAAGAAGAATGAGTATCTTGTTCTTAGTTTCATCTGAGTTTCCTGTGTCCTCAATTGGTAATCTCCTTTGAAATTATAGTTGAAACTTTGTTGGAAACGGAAAGTAAACATTCAAACATTCATAAGTTCTCAACTGCCCCTAGCAAATCTTAGAAATTTAATAAAATAAAAGGATCCATCTTCAAACCTTTGGTTCTTTCCCGTTCAACATCTTTCCAATTTGACGAGCCATGAGAGTTTTTCCAGTACCAGGTGGCCCATAAAGCAGCATACCCTTTACATGCTTGATCCCTAATCTGGAACATCAAAGTCTTTCCAA
Source organism: Prunus fruticosa (assembly GCA_018703695.1). NCBI lineage: Eukaryota > Viridiplantae > Streptophyta > Magnoliopsida > Rosales > Rosaceae > Prunus > Prunus fruticosa. The sequence continues at coordinate 2,999,586 of CM031920.1, read as the reverse complement.
TTAGGAATAGACCAAAAGGATATCAATGCAGCTAGAAAAATCAGTTATCTTACTTATTTGTCACGTGTGGAGGGAATACACGGGAGGCAAAAGCTCTTCGAAATATGTCTGCAAACTCATCACCTAAGCCACCAATTCCAAGAGTTTGAAGATTAAATTCTTTATGCCTGAATATGCTGCTACTTGCAGCTTCACGCTGATTTATGATCTGGAAAACACAAGTCAGTATATCAGATTTCAAAACATTATTCGATATTGTTTACTACTCAAAGTGATATTGAGTATTTTCTGTTGTACACAGCCATCATATCAAATTGATCACAACTCTGATTGAAATAGGATATGCAGCTAAATACGTGATTGAAGGTGCAAGTGCAAAACTGATTCATCATTGGGAGACCTTCACAACCATGTACCTAGTGTGTTCAACCAATCTAGGATAGGATTAATTTATTCTTATTGTAAACAAAACCTATAATGGCAACCATTACAAACTACATGAAGTAATTTTTTTTTCTAAACATAGAAATAAAAATATATGTAGCCTGCCAAGACAAATATACAAAAATGTAACATAACTGCCCCTTCCACTATTTATAGTTATTGAGCTTGACATCATTTCACAAATTACAGGAAAATTTAAAGATAGATAGCTCACCTTTATACCACTTGCATTTGATGTCTCGAAGATGATGTATGTGTCATTCACAATCATTCCTCTTTCTATACCATTAGAGGTTTCTTGTCCCTCTACAGTAGCTTGATTAACAGTGAAAATGTAATTAATCCCATGAAACTCAAATGATACTCTTTGTCCTGCCGTCATAACCTGCACATAAAAAGGCCCAACGTTCCAGTTGAATCCCAACCCCAGACGATATTAAACAAGTATGAAGAACAAGTAACCAAAGTAGAATGTAGAAGCTACCTGGTTCATAAACTTCTTTTTAAGTTGGTTTGACAAGAGAACAGCATCAACCTACAAAACAATCCGAAATTCTTCAAATCCATAATGTTTTGGATGGCATTTGCATTTGTATAAAATAAAGAAGAAGAATGTGAAAATGGAAATCCATATGCATATACCTGTTCACTTTTAGTCCCTTTTTTCACAAACTCCAAATCTAGAGTGAGCAGCGCCAGGTTGAAATCCTCAGGCGGAACGAACCTAAAATAGGGATTTCCATAATGCAATTAGAAACTGAAAAACGATCGAACCTCAGCTCCGAGCCAGATTGATTGAGTGCCTGACTAACCTGCTCACAGACACTGAATCGCCAGTGGACACCCTAGCATGCCGCCGTTGGATTGCGTTCAGCGCAATGTGACCCTTTTGTATGCTATGATGAGGAGTTTCTTTCAGTTAAGCAAATCAAAAAAACCCAAACAAGAACACAACACCGAATGAAATGTGATCAAGTAATGACGATTTCTGTGAAAACTAGATGCGGAGAAGGTAAATATAATCAGAAACTGTAGTAATGAAAAGGATATGAGACAGTGAGGACGAAGGCGTCGCCGACGGAAGCCAGATTGAGCCTGGTGCCGGGGATGGCGAAGTTTTGAAGATCGGTGGGCGAGCAGTATGCCAGATTGGTCAAAGCCAGATCTGCAGCCGGGGTGTTGGTGACTATCATCATGGTCGCGGGAGCAGAGGATGAGAACCCGAACCGGCCGGCCATTTTAGATCAAAGGCGGAGGAGATCTGGTTCCTTTGGTTATAAGAAATGGAGACGACGAAGGTTCTTTTTCTTTTGAATTTTGTGATTTTGGTGCCCCAAATAAAAGCGCAAAAGAATCGTTGAAGGCCTTACAGCCCAAAAGAACCATATATATCCGAAAAATAACTTTATCAATAATATATAAATATAAACAAATGTCAAATTATGATTGGTATATAAATATAAATTTCTATTTGCGTGAAATAATCTAATTTTTGGGTCAAGAAATATGACGTATACGAACCAATTATACGAGACTAATTTCCTTATAAGAATTTCCCAATAAGAATATGAGTTTAATGACACATGTCAACCAACTATGTGCCTTTAAGAAGAGCCCTACTTCGTCAGCACAATCAAAACATAAACGACAACAGTTGGGGGCTTTTGAAAACCTAGCCGCCCCCTGTCGCTGCTACAATTGCTGAGCTCGCCCAAACCCAGACTCTACCAGGCCTGTGGGGACATGGAGGATGGCTCACCTGGAGCTTCCCTTCAAAACTCTCTGGATGACCAAAAGAAGCAGAGCCTATCAGGAGCTAGCGCGACTGTGAGATGACTCACGATCTCCACCAGCAACTCCTATTGAACGAACCCAGGTGGCCAATCCCCGACGGCCTCGTGTAGCTTCAAAGATAAACTCATGAACAGTTTGAACATGGCAAAGAATTCTGGGATTGATGTGAATGCTCTGGAGGCCGACTATGCTGATTTGAATGACGAAGAGGATGTTGTGATCTCTCGCGAGGACCGTGGCCCTTGTATCCAGTTCTCTGAGAAAGCAATGTCCCGTTTTTGCGAACCTTGGCAGAATGCGATCTTAATCAAGCTTCTTGGAAGACAACACACCTACAATTTTCTCCATGCCCGACTAGGCAGAAATGGAACTTGAAGGGGGGATGGAAATTAGTTGACCTTGTCAACGACTACTTCGTTGTCAAATTTGATTTGGAGGACGATCTTAATTTTGTACTTACAGGGAGACCGTGGATAATCTCTGGTCAGTACCTAGTGATGCAAAAGTGGCGTCCTGGCTTCTGCCCAACTGCCCACATTACCAGGATGGCAGCTTGGATCCGTGTGTCGGCTATCCAATTAGAATGTTTTGATATCTGGGTTTTGAAAAGGATTGGAAACCTCTTAGGGAAACTACTGAAAATCGACGCCCTCACCACTCGCTGGAGAACAGGGAAAATTTGCAAGACTATGCGTGGAACTCGATTCTGACCAAACCTTTAGATGCTTTTGTTCAGATTAACCAAGTCTGGTACAACATTGAGTACGAGGGCCTCCCAGAGATCTGCTACTTGTGTGGGCACTATGGTCATAAGAAAGAGGCATGTAGCCTTAAGACTACTCTCCTGGTCATACCAGGTGAAACTCCATTGGCAGGAGGAGTGGATGCAACGGGACAACCTACTGAGGTGGTAAAAGAGAACCCTATGGAAGGGAATGAGGGCTGAGAGGGCCATGGATGAATGTACCCCCGTAGGAAACCTAAAGCGATAGCTCCAGAAGAAGGAAAAGGCAGCCCTCTGGCGGCAAAGGTCAGGGCTCCGGATTTGATGCTTTAAGAGATTTGGTTGACAATACGGAGAATGCTGGTGGAGGGGATGATAGGAGTGCCGGCAGACACAGCCAACCCTCACAGATACGACAAATTGGAATGCAAAGACTGGAAAGAAAACCTAGACAAAATCCAGGCTGCTTTGTCAGCACCAGAACACGCTCTGAATGATATTTCAAACAAGGCAGGTACAGAAACAGAGTGTCATATGCTTGGGCTCAAAGCGTGGGGACATCCCGAGCACCTCAACCTCTAGGGCTTGGAACACTGCTGGAATGATGGTGACTGGAGGGAGGCCAGCTTTAAATACAGTCTCAATTAATGAGCAGTTAACCAATTGGGTCAGTGGGCAAAACGTGTATAATGAAAAAGGGTTATATATCTTTAGGCATCAACCCCCCAATATTGACAACAGCGGTGTAGAGATTGGGACGGAAGCTGACACCTCCATGGATGCCAACACTGCAATCCCTGAGCATCCTGAGAATCCCCCAGAACAGGAAATGGACCTTATGGAAGGTCAAGCCCAAGCTATCAGCGTGGATGTGCCAAGAAACTAGCCTTGCAGGTTCCCCCGTCCTTGCACTCATTTTTAATGATTGTTATATGTTGGAATGTTCGAGGCGCTGCCTGCCACCAAATTCAGACCCACTGTGATGGAGTTGATCCACAATCACCATGTCGACATCCTTTTTCTCGTGAGCCGCGAATCGCGGTAAGAAAGCAATTGATACAATGAAGTCTCTTGGTTTCCCCTGCTATGAAATTGTTGACTCTGTTGGTTTTTCTGGCGGTCTTTGGCTCTTATGGAAGGATACAAATGTTAATATTGAGATCCTTGGCTCCACTGACCAATCTATCACAACATACGTGACTAGTCCTGGGAAGACTCATTGGCTTCTCACCACTATTTATGCTAGCCCGTGTGGCCCTAAAAGAGAAAAATTATGGGAGTATCTTGATTTTGTTAACAGTTGCCATCAACTTCCATGGGTCATTGCTGGAGACTTCAATGAAATGTTACATGTTGAGGATAAACTGGGCGGTGTTCTGAGCATCAGACACAAAGGGTTTAGGAAGTGGTTTGATAACCATGCTATGGTTGACCTTGGCTTCTATGGTCCTAAGTACACTTGGACTAATAAGAGGGTGTTTGAACGTCTTGAGAGAGCTATCTGCAACTTGGCATGGAGGAACTTATTTGGGGAGGCCACATTAAACACCTACCCCGGACTAAGTCTGATCATAATCATATCAAGCTTTGCCTAAAATCTGGATTTACCACTTCTCCAGGTAATAGGCCTTTTCGTTTTGAGGCTATGTGGCTTAAGCATGAGGGTTTTACCGATTTTATAACTCAAAATTGGCAGCAGCTCCTGGCCCAGTGTGGGTGAAATCTTACGGATTGGTGGATCCCCTTAAACTTTGGAACCTCCAGATCTTTGGTCATCTCAAACAAAGGAAAGCAAGACTCCTAGCTAGAATCAATGGCATCCAAAAGGCCCAATGCTCGGGTTTCAACAGATTTCTTCAACACATGGAAAGTTCTCTAGTTGATGAGTTCAACACCCTCCTTGAACAAGAATCTATGTTTTGGCGCCAAAAATCAAGAATCCATTGGCTGCAAAATGGGGATAGAAACACTAAATTCTTCCACATGACTACGGTTATAAGGAGGAGAAAGAACAGAATTGAAAGACTGCAAAATGAGCTTGGTGATTGGGTTGAAAATGCTGCGGATATTAAGGCTTTGGCTGTGAGTTACTTTTCCAACTTATTCACCCAGACTCAAGTTGTGCAATGCGACGGTCAAATTCCTAATCTCTCTTCCCGTTATTGAGAATGCGGAGCCTGACCTCCTTACTAGAGATATCGATGTTATGGAAGTTAAGGCTAGCCTCTTTAATATTGGTAGTCTAAAAGCTCCTGGTGTCAATGGTTTCCCTGCGAGTTTCTACCAACGGTACTGGAGCTTATGTGGAAAAGATATTGTTGATATGGTCTCTAAAACCTATGCTGACTGTCGTGTGCCCGAAGTTTTGAATGGTACTCTGATAACTCTGGTTCCTAAAGCGTCAGCCCTCAAACCTTGGCCCAGTTCCGTCCCATAAGCCTTTGTTGCACCCTCTACAAGGTTCTTTCCAAAACCATTATTGCCCGTTTACGGCCTCTGATGTCTACCTTAATTAGCCCTAACCAGGTTAGCTTTGTCCCTGGGAGACAAATTTCTGACAACATCCTTGTGGCCCAAGAACTCATACACAAATTCAAAAACTCTAAGGGGAGAAAGGGCTTCATAGCCTGGAAGGTTGATTTATCCAAGGCCTATGACAGGCTGAACCTGGAACCTTATCAGGTATGTTCTTAATGAAATTGGTCTTCCACCCATGCTTAGCCAGCTGATTATGTCTTGCGTCTCCACTGTTAGGTATCAGGTGTGTGTTAATGGGGAACTCACTGCAGTTTCACCCCCACCAATGGTATTAGACAAGGGGACCCCCTTTCTCCGTATCTTTTGTCCTGTGCATTGAGAAACTTTCACACATCATTTTTGACTCTCTGGACGGAGGAAGAAGTGGAAGCCTGTTCAGAGCTCTCAGTCTGATCCTCTCGTCTCTCACCTCTTCTTTGCTGATGACTTGATCTTATTCACTGAAGCTAGCACCCAACAAGCTAGAGTGATGAAAGATTGCCTTGAGATCTTTTGCAGCGCCTCTGGCCAAACCTGAACTTTGATAAGTCTGTCATCTACTATTCTCCCAACACTTGGTAATGCTTTGGCTCCTGAGATCAGTTGTATAGGTGGGTCCCCCCTCACTGATAACCTTGGTCATTACCTCGGGATGCCTCTGCTCCACTCAAGAGTCTCCGGCAACACCCATAGAAATTTGGTGGATAAGGTCCATCAGAGATTGGCTTCTTGGAAGAGTAACCTTCTGTCTATGGAGGAAAAGCTACCCCTGATCCAAGCTGGAACTGCTGCAATTCATGTCTATGCTATGCAAACTGCTAAGCTCCCAATGTCTACCTGTAAAGATTTGGACCGTGTTAACAGAAATTTCTTTTGGGGTGGTAGTGCAAATAAGCAGAAAATTCATTTATGCCAATGGGACCTGCTTTGCAGACCCAAATCCAAAGGTGGATTAGGTTTTGAAAAAACCTGACATGAACCAGGCTTTACTTGCAAAAATTGGATGGCGCTTACATTGTAAGGATGAGGGCTTATGGGCAAAAATTTTCGAAACCAATTATCTCAAAGGGAAGACCATACTTGACCCCTCCCTGAAAGATAAACAAGGATACTCCACCACTTGGAAAGGGATTCTTCATGGTGCTGATCTCCTTGGTAAAGACATGAAATGGCGTATTGGCAAGGGGGATGCTGTGCGTTTCCTGATGGACCACTGGATCTCTACTGGGCCTCTGATGAATCATGTAGATACCCTAACCCCTGATCATTTAACTTGCAATATCAACAGCTTTGTCATTGATGGTTGGTGGGATATTGGTAAGCTGCGCTCTGTGCTTAGTGAGGACCTGGTACAACAAATCATCAGCTCCCTGTTGGGTTTAATAGCAATATGCAGGATTCCAGAATCTGGAAACACACTGCCAATGGTATCTTCACTGTCAAAACTGCGTATGAGTTGCTTTTTGCTAACAACTACTGGGCTTACCCATTCTGGAAACTCATTTGGAAACTGAAAATTCCCCCCAAGCTCCAAATATTCTTCTGGTTGGCTTACCATAACAAAATCTCCTCCAATGAACAAAGGGCTGCTAGAAACCTCACTTCTGACCCCTCCTGTGGAATCTGGTTGGAGCTCTGAATCTGTCCTCCACATCCTCAGAGATTGTCCCAGAGCTTAGAGCATATGGAATGGCATGCTAACTCACTCTCAACGCACACAGTTCTTCCACGCTGACCTAGAACTTGGATCCTTAGTAATCTGCTTTCTAGAACCAGTTGGAGTGCTGGTATGCCTTGGAGTCCTGGATTTGTCTTTACTTGCTGGTATTTATGGAAATGGAGAAACCAATTTGTGTTTAATGAGGAGGAGCCTCTTCCTTTCAGCCCATCTTCTACTATTTTAAAGGCTGCTAATGATTGGTCCTCCAATGCTTATGCTCCTCTGACCAAAACTCCAAAGACTCTGGTTTCTTTAGCTTGGGAGCCCCCTACTACTGGCGGCTTCAAACTGAATGTTGATGGGTCTCGGAAAATTTCTAATGGTGTTATTGGTGCTGGAGGTGTTATCCGTGACTCTACAGGGGACCTGGGTCACAGGTTTTACCTGTTAATCTGGGTAAAGGCCAAATTCTTGAGGCTGAGATATGGGGGTTGTTCTTTGGTCTCAAATTGGCAGCTGAAAAAGGCATACCTAACCTTGTGGTTGAGATGGATTCTGCTCCTAGGTTCAACTTTTCCAAAGGTCTGGGACACCTAGCTCTCATCCCCTTGCTGGTGTGCTCTCGAACTGCAGAAGGTTTGCAGAACAACTTGGAAATTGTGGTGTCAACCATGTATATCGTGAACAGAATTGTGTGGCTGACTGCTTAGCCCAAGCGAGCTACAATGGGGATCTGGGCTCTGCCCTTTGACTATGCTCCAGCCTGGATTGGCTCCTACCTAGCTGACGACGTGATGGGTTCCTCTAAGACCCGTTGGGTCTGTTGTAATATTAGTTAGTTAGTTTGTTGCTGGGCCCTGCCCCCCCCCTTTTCACCAAAAAAAAAAAAAAAAACATAAACGACAACTCACATGGAGGCATTCACACATCAAACTCATAAAATAACTAATTTACTTTCTTCCTATGCTCGAACTGAATCCTAAATAATAAAAGCAACATAATGCTACAAACATAAAATTAAAACAAAAGCAACGTAAATATTTTAATATTTAACTAGAGACACAGGTTTGTAACTCAAATGATTAAGAGCATTTATCCCTACATACAATGATTGCTAACCTTGAGATTTTAAGAGTCATGTACGAAACTTAAGCTCCAACCCTTACATAATCTAGTACGAAAATACTCCAAAAATAATATTTGTTCATGACTTAATTCGATAAAATATTTTTTTCATAACTAAAATTCATCATTAATTGGCATGCAATATAAATCATAAATCAAGTTCATAAAATTTTTAATGTTTTAAGTTGATAAAATTAAATATTAATATGTTCAGTACAAAAATAAGTTCTATCAAGAGCTCCTCTTAGAGATCAAGTCAATTGCTCAATTTTATCCTTTTTATAATCATTTTGTATAATCCATAGTCAATTGTGCGCTTGATTATATATATGACATCTATAATTTTAATATATAATATACAAATAAACAAATTTGGGGCCTTGTGCAGTGGAGTCACTTGTACCAACCCAGTGGCACTCCTGTCTAGATCTAAGGTCATAAATTCAATTCGCCCAATATCACTTGTATAAAAAGAAAAAATTAATATAACACATGACTCAACTAAATGCTTGGAACAATGTGTTACAACTCAAAAAAAATTTTCAACTTAAGTGATATTTGATGTACACACTACGTCATTGTACTAAAATAACAAACCCTAAACCCTAAACCCTAAATCCTAAACCCTTATATATATATATATATATATATATATATATATATGAGTCCCATATAAATTAGTAGAATGGTCATTTTTAGTTGCATTTTTTGGATCTGCTCAGTTTTAGTTTTTTGGCATGGTTGTTTTGTGATGCTTTAGTTATGTTTTTTTTCCTGATTTTTGTGGTATAATTGAATTGCAGAATCTTCATCAAGTCATGTAGATAAGCATTTTGTATTTGATATGGCACATAAGATTTTAGGACATGGCATGCTTTTGCTTTCAAAACAGCTCCTCTTATTATTATACCCATAAATCTTTGTATAAAATTGGTGTTCTGGTTGGCAAAGAGATAGCAAAAATCACCATCTTGCATTTTTATTAAAACAAGTAAGAAATAATCTTATCATAATTTATTAAGAAATTTGTTGGCAAGTTACAACTGAAAAGCTGGATCACAATATAATATTTTTATTTAATTTATTTAAAAATATGTGAAAACTACGAGTATAATATGTGAAATTTGTGTGTATTATTAAAAATGTTGTAAAAATATGTGTATTAAACAAGAAACATACGTACATACATGTATTGTATGTTGTTTTTTAAAAAAAGGGTATTTTACCGAGTCTTTAAGATGTATAAGAAAAATGAAAGTATTATTGAAAAATACGTATGTATGTGTATACTATGAGTATTAAATGGGAAAATTCTACATTTTTTATACGGGTAAAAACTCACTAAAAGTAAAAACTCAAAAGGAGACAATAGAGACTCGGGTAATGGCCTAATAGTAATGGATAATGTTTTAACCTACTTTTATCAATAAAGGAAAAATCATGGAAAAATAAAAATAAAAATAAAGGGTATTTAAATTTTCAAAAAAAACTAAAAAACCACGTCTATTTATATATTTTTTAAAAACCTCATAGTGATTAGGGGCCTAAGTGTCAAAAATAGTATCGCCCCACGGCTATACTATTTTTAAGGGTTATTCGCAGCAATGGTCCATCAACTATACCCCAAGTTACACTTCGGTCACTCAACTCAAATATTAGTTGCAGAGGTCACTCAATTAGGTGTTTTGTTGCACTGTTAGTCCTACCGTCAAGTATGTTACTTTTTATGTTTAAAATGATGACGTGGCAAGCATCTCTTAGATTATTGAAGGGCAAATGTGACTTTTTAATTAAGATTATTTGTAGCAATGATCCCTCGACTATACTCGGAGTTACATTTTGGCCACTCAATTAGGTGTTATGTTGCACCATTAGTCCCTGCCATTAGAGAGACTTGACGGTAGGACTAACGGTGCAACAAAACACCTAATTGAGTGACCATCTGCAACTAATATTTGAGTTGAGTGACCAAAATGTAATTTGGGGTATAGTTGAGGGACCATTGCTGCAAATAATCCATATTTTTAAAATAAACATAAAAAACCGAGTATAGCCTCCGGCTATAATATATATATTTTTTATAAAAAAAAACTGTATCGCCGGGCGGCTATACTATTTATAAAAAACCAAAAAAGATCCACCTAGGTATTAGGCGTCCGATTATCAAACAAGTAAAGCCGTTCAGGTATACTGTTTATTAAAAAAAAACAAAACAAAACAAAACAAGCCCAGGTAAAGCCGGTCGGCTATTCACCTAAGCTTATCATCCTAGAAACTGGAGACCTGAATTGAAGAGCATTTTCTATATAAAAAAAAACCGGTCGGCTATACTATTTTTAAAAAACATTATAAAAAATCGAGTATAGCCGGTCGGCTATACTATTTATATATATAATACCCATATAGCGATTAGGGGCCACGTGTCAAAAACAGTTTAGCCCACCGGCTATACTATTTTTAAAATAAACATAAAAAACAAAGTATAGCCGACTGGCTATACTATTTCAAAAATAAAAAATAAAAACCGGATATAGCCGGCCGGCTATACGATTTATAAAAAAACAAAAAAACTCTGCCTAGGTGTTAGACGTCCACGTGTCAAAACAGGTAAAGCCAACCGGCTATACTGTTTATTAAAAAAAATTAAAACAAAAAACCCACTGAAGCCGTGCGGCTATACTGTAAAAAAAAAAAAAACAATTTAAGAAACCGAGTATAGCCGATCGGCTGTACTATTTGTATACAAAACTGACACGCCTAGCGCTTATGGCCCACATGTCCAAAACGGTATAGCCGACCGGCTATACTATTTTTAAAATAAACATAAAAACAGAGTGTAGCCGGTTGGCTATAGTATTTAAAAATAAAAATAAAAATCTGATATAGCCGCTCGGCTATACGATTTCTAAAAAAACAAAAAAAAATCCTCCTGGGGTATTAGGCGTCCACGTGTCAAAACAGGTATATCCGATTATATAGCCGCTCGGCCATACGATTTCTAAAAAAACAAAAAAATCCTCCTGGGGTATTAGGCGTCCACGTGCGGCTATACTGTTTATTAAAAAATTAAAACAAAAAACCTAGTGAAGCCGGGCGGCTATATAATTTTTAAAAAAATTAAAAAACGAGAGTATGGCCGCACGGCTGTACTATTTATATATAAAACACACCCGCCTAGAGATTATAGCTCACCTGTCCAAAAAAGTATAGCCGCCCGGATATACAATTTTTAAAATAAACATAAAAACCAAGTATAGCCGCACTGCTAGACTATTTATAAAAAAATGGGCCTGCCTATTAGGCTTAACCCTATTATAGCCGTTCGGCTTACTATTTTCTTTTAATTTTAAAACTCGTTGGAAAACCCGAAACTAGATATAAACATAAATGGGTTGACTGAAAAAAAGACGTAAACATAATGGTGGAACCGTAATTTCTTAACTAACCGAGTATGGCCGCTCTGGATATACAATTTTTAAAATAAACATAAAAATCGAGTATAGCCGTCCGGCTATACTATTTTTTGAAAAAAAATTTAAAAACCAAGTATAGCCGGTCGGCTAGACTATTTATAAAAAAAAAATGGGCCTACCTATTAGGCTTAACCCTAGTATAGCCGTTAGGCTGTACTATTTTCTTTTAATTTTAAAACTCGTTGGAAAACCCGAAACTAGATATAAACATAAATGGGTTGACTGAAAAAAAGACGTAAACATAATGGTGGAACCGTAATTTCTTAACTAACCGAGTATGGCCGCTCGGATATACAATTTTTAAAATAAACATAAAAACCGAGTATAGCCGTCCGGCTATACTATTTTTAGAAAAAAATTTTAAAAATCAAGTATAGCCGCTCGGCTAGACTATTTATAAAAAAAAATGGGCCTGCCTATTAGGCTTAACCCTAGTATAGCCGTTCGGCTGTACTATTTTCTTTTAATTTTAAAACTCGTTGGAAAACCCGAAACTAGATATAAACATAAATGGGTTGACTGAAAAAAAGACGTAAACATAATGGTGGAACCGTAATTTCTTAACTAACCGATAATAAACAAAGCCGCGAGATTCCGAATGGCCAACCGAAAGATCGGCCACCTCAAAACCCCAAACTGAACCAAAAGCTAAAACCCTAGCCCCAGCTGAAGGCTGAAGCGAGCTCAAAACCCCCAAAATTCAAAAACCAAGGCCAACAACATATCGTCACATAAGGATGTTCATGGCGAACCGACGGCGCCTCCAAGTTCTGACCCGCCACGCCTCAGCCCTCTTCTCCACAAACACTACATTCCAGTCCCTCCAAACTCCACCTCCCCTCCCCATCTATCAACCCCTTAAAACCCTCACCTCCAAATTCCCTCTCATTTTCACCAACCCCGATCCCAATTGGTCGCAAAACCGCCATGTCTCGTCGAGCCGAATCGGAGATGTAAATGAAGACAATGAGCACAGTGAAGAAGAAGATGATGATGACGACGATGACGATTATGATGATGATGATGAAGCAGTTGGGGACAGTGAGGACGAGAGTGTTTCTGGGTGCGGCTCGAAAAGGGAGTATACTGCGGAGGAGAAAGAGGCGGAGGCAGCCGCTATTGGATACCAAGTGATGGGGCCTCTTCAGAAATCTGATAGGGTTTTCAAACCGTATGAACCGGTTTTCGCTGTGGTTCAGGTTTGTGTCTGGTGGTTTCACTTTATCTTTTGCCATCAATGAGACTGTTAAAAATGGTGAAATGGGTTTTGGTTAATGTGATTTTTTATTGTTCTTGTAGATTGGTTCGCATCAGTTCAAGGTTAGCAATGGGGACTGCATTTTCACTGAAAGATTGAAGTTCTGTGAAGTGAATGATAAGGTAGGTACAGATTTATTGTTGCCCATTGTGTTGTACTGCATTTACCCAAACAAATGAATGTCAGTATTTCATATTCTCGGAAATTGAAATCACAAGTTCATTCTGATATCTTGTAGCTGTACAATGTACTGGTGTTATATTCATAGGAAGTAGGGAGATTGAATTTCTAGTTATTCCCGTTTGTTATTGACCCTTATGGTGCTACTCTTCCTATACGGCATTGCATTATTATGAAACCTGTGATACCAATTTCCTTGTAAGGTACGTCTCAGACATTCATCCGGCAATGCTAGTAGTGTAGTATGGAAGCCAAACTAGTGAACTTACATTCCACTTTCCTCTAATCTTTTGTTTCTGCTTCTTCTGGCTTGTTTTGTAATAGCTCTTTTGATGTCTGTTTCAGAACTTAGATAAGTAGATGAAACAAGGGCTTTATTTTTTTCTGGGGAGTTTGATGATTTTGCCTAGTTGTCAGACTATATGAGATCAAATTGTTGTATCACTTCGTATTTTCTTGTGGATTTATTTTATCTAATTTTATATATGAACTCAATTATTTAATGGTTCAAATGCTTGTCTATTACAGTTAATATTGAACAAGGTTCTCTTGCTGGGCTCAAGTAGTCAGACAATAATCGGTAGGCCCCTACTACCAGATGCAGCAGTTCATGCAGTTGTTGAGGAGCACGTAAGTGTGACACCATTGTTTCTTTCTTCTTACTATGTGTGCGTGAGTGAGTAGGTACAACCTGTGTCTTTCTTGGCATTACCAATGTGGATTGGAGAACAGGTTCTCTCATATCTTTTGTGGCATAATTTTTTTTCTTGAGAAGATTTTCCTCTGGAAAGAAAAAAGCTAGAGTAAAGAGTGTGCTTCAGATTTCTTTTTTCTTATTTGTTTGTTTTTTTTCTTCACCTCAGGCATTAGATGCAAAGGTAATTATTTTTAAGAAAAAGAGAAGGAAGAATTACCGTCGAACCAAAGGACATCGCCAGGTATGTTTAGAAATCCCTTGTCTAAACAGTCGTAATGTGTTTGTCTTAGTACATTGATTATCGTTTTACTTTGAATTTTTTCAGGAATTGACGAAGTTGAGGATAGTTGATGTTCAAGGGATTGAGAAACCAGAAGTCCCTGAAAAGCCTCCAAAAGCACCTGGTAAGAAGCCAGAAAAGGTTGCTGTTGCTGCTTAGGAGAAACGTTCCCTATGGTTGAATATTGGCAATAATGGCATTCCACTCATAAGGTTGTGCTTTATGGTGAGCATGATCAGATTCCTTCGTTGCTCCATGCACATTTTGGGGTGTCATTCGAAATAGAGATTTAGATTGAACCAGAGGTGGTAGGTGTTGTAGGATTTGTTACACAATTATTTGTGTTTTGTATCTTCTGTATTTAGAAGTGCAAATTGTGAAACTGTGAGCTGCATGAATGAGTTTTGTTCCCTAATAGATATTTTCTTTGCCCTCAATCTTGACTCTTGAGTTTTGCTGAAGTCTCTCAATATCATGTAACTGCATTATTCCAATGTGAACGAGGACATAGCTCTGCCTGAACCATGAGTGGGATTCTTACGCCATTCCTTGTAGTTTGTAACGAATCCCTGACCACGGTCCGAATCCTACATTGTATCGACTTGTAGGTTTATTGAATTGTTACTTAGAAGATTCAATGTTGTACTTGATCATATGTCCAAATAGATCGAAGTTAAATTTAACGAAGTAGATCAAGCTCTTTCTTTCCTTAGCTTAAAAGGTGACATCATTGGTGGATGCTATGTACACATGTTTGGGTTTGGACAACTTTTACTAGTGTGTCCTGTTCTGTTCAGTCATAGGTGAAACACTGGGAAAGCCATTTCCATTTGGGTAAGGAAAGCATGGACCCTCCGTCACCACAAATAAATTATTGTCTTTAGATTGATTGCTGGAGGAAGTGTAAAGAGTGGCAATGACTTGAATGAGAGAGATTCAACGGGCTTTAGTGCGACCCCAAATTCTTGAATTAACGTTGTGGTTTGGTGCGCAACTGGTGCCTTGTTGTATGCTTTTCTTCATATCACTTTTTCTACTTATTGTGTAATTTATTTTGGTCAACTCGCAGAACCTTGAAAGTGGTTTGTACTAGCTTCGATGGTCCATCCACCAACACAAAAAACTTATTAAACCAAGTTAGACTTGAGTTCCGAAGTATACTGTGACAGCCCAGGTTGCGTTTAGAGAAATTCCAAAGCTGAGTAGTATTTACCATTGAAAAATAAGAAATGCTATATAATCAACATTTTTTCTTTTGATATAAGAGATATTGGAGGACGAAAAATCCAACATAGGAATTAAGTAAATGCTCATGACCAACCCTTTGCTTTATAATGAGCATTTGGTATCAAGGCTAAAGCTACAATCCAATAAGGAAAAAACTTCACCGGTAAAGGTCTATTCCGTCCAAAGTTTGTCGGGAAATATCTATCTTGTCAAAAATTTGTCAAAGAAGAACAAATGTGCTGGGAATAGTCTATCGAGGCGAAAATTTGTTGGGAAGGACAAAATTTGCCGGGAAAGGTATGTTTTGTCGGGAAAGAACAAACTTCACCGTCTATCCCGGCGAAATACCACTCATGAGGCTGGCCTATTGATGAAGCCTACTCAATCTATGGTTGCTGCTTTAAAATTAAGAAACCCTACCCTATATGGCACTTTATAGGAACAACTGTCCATGGTGCATAACTATTTTCCCAACAGAAGACACAGCCAAATTCAGTAGCCATTTGATACAAGATTCACACACGTTTCAAATAATACTATATTTTTGTCTTGCGGACACAATGACAGCATTAAGTTCCTAAAGAGACATATCTGATTAAGATAATACAAAGACCCCTGCAATAATTTCATAGACTACTTAGTCAAATCTGTCTGCTCTGCACCATAAAAAATGTCATAACCTCAACATTTCAAATCGAGACAATTCATTCATGTAATGAAACCTTTGTAGGGGACACGCTCGCTCTTTCCGAAAACGACTTCGTTTCTTTATACATCAATTTTAATATTTTCTATGAATTCATAAGGCGCATCAAAATGGAAGGAAATTGCTGGAAAATAAGAAGAGCCCTCAAAATGGATGAGAGTGAGAGAAGGAATAACATCAATATATAAGTTCATTTTGAGCGTCCCGTCTTTATCAAACCCTACAAACAACAGTAGGAAGGAAGGAAGCAATCCCATCGATCCACAAAAATTCATGATGCAAATAATGCTGTAAATGGACTAAGCAAACTGCAGCACATACATATCTATTTCGTTGACCCCAAAACCTGATTAGGATGAGTCTTTCACTTTCGGCCATCATTACCATTTGGCTCTTTTCTTATATACCCCCACTTCATTGGCTAGGGTCCCACAAACCCCTTTCAGCAAAGGCCTTCCTTCTTATGCATACCATGTATATATATTAGCCCTAATCCCCACCATCAATCTAATGCTATTTTTGAATTTGATTTTCTTCTATGATCACCCACTCCAATCTGACTTCTTTCCATGCTTGTATTGACATTAGTGAACTTCAACTGGACCTTCTTATAAACTCAAGAACTATTTTGCGTCCATAAATTGTTAGAATCGGTGATTCGAATTTTTGAAAAAGTGGAAGCAATAATGCTTGGGTACAGGTGGAGCTTGTTTAGAGGTAATTTGGTGACCCCAACTCATCCACTTTCTGCATATGATTCTATTTCATTGAAGCCTAATATGTGTTGGTCTGGGTGGTTGAAGGGTCGGCTAGCGATTTTAGTAATACAAGAATATCCCCTTCCATGAAAAAAGTGCTTTTTAAGTGGATTCACTTTCTTCTTTGCCACCTATAAATCCTCTTTCAACTACAAAGTATATATATAGATGCAAAGAGTTGGGTATTTCCCTAAAAGCACTTTGCATCCCACTTTCAATTTAATATGGTTATGCTAATGGAATTCCCTGTCACAATAGTTTCTCCACTTTGATTAATCTCACTCACAGAGATACTCATAATAAATATCCATTACCAATCCTAACCTACTTGTTAACTCTTTTTTACTTTTTGTATCCCAAAATATGATCGGATGACGATAGATTAGCATAATATCTTTCCTTTTCTTTGAAAGAGAAAAAAAAAATTGAAGTATTGGGCCAATAATGACCACTAATTAAACAATTAAATATGAAAAATATATACAAATACATGTTTATATAGCTAGGTCATCTACAAATGGGTGAAACTCTCTTCTAGTATAAAGTATAGGGAGAAATTGGTTGCTCTTACCAACAATGCCAATAATAATATTAGTAAATGGATTATGTACACGTGGCGTGTTGAGTTTCATTGATTTCGAAGAGAAGGTGATCACTCCACCACTTTTGTCTCTCTCAACGATGAAAAAAAATATATTTAAAAAAGATATCGAAATTATGTTGTAGCCCACCTTCAACGGCAAGGATACAGACTACTGCTATAGTTGGGACCAACTTTGCGGCAAAACCACATGTCGTATATCTAATAACCAACAATAAAAATGGTGAAAAATATAGGGTTGATTTCAATTAATTTGGTACCCTACGGTTGTATATTTAAGGCACATTTGTCCTTACGTTTTCAATTTTAACAATGAGGTATTTTCAAATTGAAAAATTATTGCAATGTGATTTTGACCGTTAATTTGACCATTAAAAAACCGTTAAATGATGACGTGTCATTTGTGGGGTTCATTTTTGTTGCTTATGTGTAATAACATATTAATGAAAAAATTGATATATTATATATTGCAGCACAAAATTAAGAGTACATGTGGGTTTTCCATGGACCTTTGGTTGGGTTTGCAGCACAAAATTAATATATTATATATTTCGGAGGGAATTAGTGAATGAATAATATTATTCCACTTGTTGATCTAATCTGCGCGCTGCATATAGAACTAGAGCTTCAAAAATGCAAAGAACATTGCTATCTATTTGTGACAGCAAATGTTGCCATTGAGGAAAAACAAAAAGGGAATGAGCCTGTGGATATTCGCCCTTTTCCTCTCTAAGAATTAGTGGGCGGTCTTAATTATAATTTGTATATGCTGCATGTACGTATACGTGCTACAGGTATAGCTAGTGCTTTTTCCAATCACCGCACCACTACTTCTTAGTCTTTTTGTAATGCGATCGAGTTGGTAATTAATTAATAATTAGAGCATTAATCATCACAGCAATCAATTAACATTAATCATCACAGCAATCAATAACCAGAGAAATGAGCTCATAGAGAAAGTCACCCATATTACTCAGCTTGCATGCATGCATGATTTATATATATAGAAGTGAATGGAAATTTGAGGATATACTTGTTGTGGTAGATCAACTAGGAAGCAATACCAAGCTTGGCTCCACTTTGCTGTTGTAGAGATCAAGTGTGTCAGTGGATGGGTCGGGTTTTTTTTCCGGGTCAGAATGAAACTTCACAGAAAGAGAGAGACACTTCTAGAGGAGAAAGGCCATAAAAAGACGCTAGGGTTGAAAGAAAATGCACTTTGTGCTTTTTTTAAAATCAACCACAAAAAAGTACACACACCTACTATATATATGCTTTAAATCGGTGAGAATATATACATAATCTTGAGTTGAGATTGAGAAATCTTGGAAGAATTTGGATTTGATTATAGGCCAGGCATTTCCAGTCGCATCGCACCTCTGACTAAAACCTAAAATGCACTGAGACACTATCTTAGAGAAACAGGGAAACAACAAAAATATAAAATTACCTTGAAATATTGGACATTGGCTAGCTAGGATATGTTGGAAATTGCCCTCATCAAAAGGTCGGTGCACAATGGGCCAATGGGGCAACACGACTATAATATATATATATGGTCTCTTCGGAGCCGCCGGGGGTCATCTGTAGAATTTGGAGTCAAATCTAGGGCACATACATATATTGGCAAAGCGCATGGAACAAGTAAGTGCAACAAAGAGTTGGCACTTCGAATTCAGCCAAAAAGATTTGTATAAAGGAGATTACACGTGGTTTTCTAAGTAGGATATAAAGGTAGTTTAATTAGGAATCAGTCATTTTCATTGCCCGTGGCTTTTTGGCATTCTATCTGCCTTTCCAAATCGGCAGTATCTTAGTGCTCTTATTATTATAGTTTAACTTTAATGTCATTCCATATCCAGTTTTTGCCTCAAAAAGGAAGGAACCAACCTGCTTCGTACGTTTTTGGTTTAGGGTTTGGTCATTCGGTTCATTTTAACACACATACACGTTTTTCTTCTAAATAATTTTGTCAACCAACCAACCAACCAAAGAACGTAAATTGAATGACTACCTAATGTGTGGCTTCTAACTCTAAGCAAGCACTCAATGCTTTTGTTGAAAGCACTTTTATTAGAAGCACAACAAATTATTTTGGTTAAAATCCATTAACTGTTGCTCTAAAAGATGAAATAATTTTATAACCCAAAAACACTTATTTTGTTTATAACCCTAATATGAAAAAAAAAGCACTACCCCAAAACAAAATCTATACAGCAAAATCTTTTTTCTTTACAAACTTAAACCACAAGCAACACAAGTGCTTTGCATCATCTTTGTAAAAGTACTTGCAAGTTGCAACCTTTACTACATGTGTGTACTATGTTGGATAAAAGCAAGCATATTCTTCATGCCACCTATGGCCAATTACTCTAATTTACAATATTCTTGTTTTTTTTTTACAATTATTTTTGTATTAATCAGCATATGCATTTTTGGATATAATTAAGCAAAGTATAATGATAAATATTAGAGTTGGGTAATCTTATGGCTGATAAAATGTCACAAGGGTAGCAAATACGGGTTATGTCAAAAAAAGAAAAGAAAAAAAGTCAAGGGTAAAGGGTAAAGTAGTAATTTTACATTGTGTTTAGTAGTTGGGAGACTTAACAATGGTATTTGTGTCTGATACTGGAGAGATACTGTTGGTATATTCTTCTCCCGTATGTCTCTTATATCCAATTGGCTGTCACAAACACACGCACTAGAAAGCCTCCAAAACATCTCACACTCGACAACGCAAAACACACAACCATCGCCAATTGAAACCCAACATAGACACATACACAAGGAGCTCTCTTTGTCTCTTTGCGTGTCGTGCCACTGTGTTTGCAATGGTTTCGTGGTTCGGTCGTGGCGTGGAGGACGGGTTTGAAACAGGGCCTCTCTGTCTCTGAATTCTCAGCTTTTTCTTAACCTGTGACGACTTTCCTGAGAAAATGAAAAGTGAGAGAGAAAGTGCAAGAAAGTGACGAAAATGAGACGGCTGATGCTCTTTCGAGGAGTTTTGTTCTGGGTCGACTTTCTATTGTCAGCTTTTGGTGGCTTTCTCATGTTTTCTTCTGGGTATTTTTGGTTGTATTCATGACTTTTTATGCGGCTTTTCAGAGGCTGTTAATGGTACACTTGTTCTCTCTCTACATATCTCTCTTTTCTTTTCATCAATTGTTGTACTCTATATTACACACACACACACACGCAACGCACACATATATGCCATGGTTTTAAGTTTCTTATTGAATTTTGAACTTTTATTTTGGAAAAAGAAAGATTCTGGGTTTAATTTCTTGATGTGAACGAGTTTAGTGTACCAATTACGTTTATAATTTTGTTTTTTTTTTGAAATAAATGGTTAATGGGATAGAAGGAACTTAGTATGTAAATAGTTGTATAAAGAAGTTGATGGGTTCTGGAAATTGAATATTTTTGGGTTGCATGTTGGATGCATGAGGTTTAGAAGAAATACAATATGGATATCAAGTTGAAGTCCCAGTAACAGAATGGGGAATGAAAAGTATGAATCTTTTTGTGTTAGTGAAATTTGTGAAGGGATTCGAGAGCCTCAATTAATCCATACATGAATTTGTAATTATGAGGTGGAAGATGCTTGATTCATGTACCAAGTGATTAGTTGGAGTAAGAGCTTCTTTCTGGTTTTAATTTTTGCTCTCCTTGACAGATTTTAAGTTAACCGGCTTGTGTTTCCAAAATGCTCCTCAAATTTAAATTTTGGACACTGAAAGTCTAAAATCCAACTCTTTTTCCAAGCCACCAAATCTGTATGCAATCTCAAGTACAAGCAATTGCAAAGCTCCAACCTCATATAACATTTTCTATCTCTCTCTCTGTATCTATCTCTCTGAATTTAGGTTTCTAAATTTTCTCTATATGGAAATGAAATATTGCAGGTTTCTTTGAATCTTTACAGAAGATAGTAACAATAAAATAATAATAATAAACTACCCAAAAAGAGCACAGGCTGAAGATGCAAAATTTCCAGAAGATCCTACTTCTTCGTCTTCTTCTTCTTTCCTTGAAATTTGGTTGTTTTACCAAGTGTCAGATCTCTATCCATTTGAAGCCATTCCTTTCATGCACAAGAAACTAAAACGATTAATGTGAAATCTAAATTACATGTTCTGTTTTCTGCATCTACTTGTGTGGCCCCTTCTCAAACGTTTCTCTCTTAAATTCTGGAGGACTGTTATATCTCTCTGTTTCTATTTTCTTGTCACACTAAAAATTAAAAGGTGGTATTGATGCAGGTTTCCCGGAAATGTTTAACTGCTTAAAGAAGCTCTTATGACTTTTGGCATTCACAAATGGCTATTTTATAGATTTCTTAGAGTACTCCTGCAGTAGTGAGGCGATGTTGTTGCTGGTTATATGGAAACAACATACTTTTAGAGAAGCTCCCAAGATCTTTCGCAGTGACAAATGGTTGTTCAGCTACCTCTCTGAGAGATCACCCAGTATTTGGCTCTGAACTGCAGTAAACCAAGCGCTAAGATAGATTTCTGTTGGGTGGATTGAACTTTGTTGATCTCATTCCTGCACTCTGTTGGTTAGTTCAACTCTTGAGGCTAACCTCCTTTGGCAGTGGATAAATCCTGACAGAAACTTTGGCTTCCTTTTGGGGCAAATCTCCTTTGGCAAAAGAGACACACACACACGTGTGTGTATATCTCTCTATTTATATTATATTAACAAGTGAAAGTTCAGCTCTGTTGGGCAAATCTCCTTTGGCAAAGTTACTTAAGTTCCCTTTGGTTGGTTGATTTTATTCCATAGTGGATGAGAAGAGTTCTTCTGTTTAGTTGTCATCAATTTATCTCAAACTCCAGCCTTGCTTTAGAGCAGATCTCCTTTCGCATTCTGCTTGCTATTTCGGGAAGCTTTACCTCGACCTCTGGGAAAGATATCATCTGGCAGTTGCAATTCCTTGATACTACTGCAGTTGGGAAAATCTCCTTTTGAAGTTTGTCATGGGGAAATTTATTCTGGTTGAAACTTCACTCCACCCATCGGGCAAATCTCATTTGGCATTTTGAGTCCACTGTTGACTCCTGTTACCCCTCTGTTGGGCAAATCTCCTTTGGCATTTGGAGTCCTCGTTGACTCCTGTTATCCCTGTAGGGCAAATCTCCTTTGGCATTAGATCTCCAGTTGTAGTGGTGAAAGTATCCTGTTGGAGATACTAGCACATTATCAGAATCAAATATCAAGTGGAAAAATGTAGGGCAAATCTGTTTATCACAGAGGATTGTTGTGGTAATACTCATCATTTCATCCTTTGGACACTGCACGAACTATCGAGTTTCTGTGCTTTCTTTGGCAATACCGATCTCCAAAAAGATCTTGGTTTTTCAATCAGTGAAGATTAACCAAGTTTCTCTGGAGAGCTTATATTTTTATTTTGTCCCATTTTGCAACTGAGGTGAGAAATCTCGCACATGGACTCTGTCCTCCTTTCATTCATTTTATTTGGATTTTTTTCTTTGTTATCTTGTAATCATGCTATACATACATGTACACATGCATTCGTAAATACATATGAAAACATACTCTTAATCATATTGTTGATATTGAACTAAGTTGTATAATATCCATAGGCAGCTGAAGAATGGATGTGCTCCTCAGTGACTCTGATTGGGAGAGTTTTAGTGAGACTGGTAGTAGTGAGGATCACGAGGAAAATGAATATTTCTATGGCGGACATGCCAGTAGCATATTGTCTAGCCTGGAGGCTACCATTGGGAAAATTGATGACTTTCTCTTGTTTGAGAGGGGATTTATGTATGGGGACATGGTGTGTTCTGTAAGAGATCCATCTGGACAAATGGGAAGAGTGGTTGGGATCAATATGTTTGTTGATTTGGAGAGTGTTAATGGAAATATGATACAAGATGTGAACTCCAAGAACCTATTAAAGATCCGGTCCATTTCAGTGGGGGATTATGTTGTTTGTGGTCCATGGCTTGGAAGGGTGGATAGAGTGGTTGACCGTGTTACTGTTGTCTTTGATGATGGGACAGAGTGTGAGGTCACTGCTGTCGATCAAGAGAAGCTCTTGCCCATTTCTCCAAACATACTTGAAGATCCACAGTACCCATATTATCCAGGACAGAGAGTGCAGGTCAGGCTTTCAACTGCTTCCAAGTCAACTAGGTGGTTATGCGGTAACTGGAGGGAAAATCAAGATGAGGGAACTGTTCGTTATGTGGAAGGAGGTTTGGTGTATGTTGATTGGCTTGCCTCTGTTCTCATGGGATGTGATTCAAAATTGCCTGCTCCTCCACGTGTGCTCAATTCAAAAAAGTTAACTTTGTTGTCATGTTTCTCTCATGCAAACTGGCAGCTTGGGGACTGGTGTATGCTTCCGGTTAGTGACCATAAAGCTATCATGAAGCAGGCTTTTCATAATGCATCTACTTATGAGCTCATTAACCAGCACGAGAAATCAAAAAGAGGATTCAGGAGAAGAAACACTAATTCAAAATTTGAGGAAATCTTTGTTATCATAAAGACAAAGACAAAAGTTGATGTTGTGTGGCAAGATGGTAACCACTCTTTGGCCTTAGATTCTCAGACATTAGCTCCAGTAAGTGTTGTAAATGATCATGAATTTTGGCCTGAACAGGTTGTCCAGGAAAAGAGTACTTGTGATGATCCACACTTGCCTAGTAGTCAAAGATGGGGTGTTGTGCAGGGTGCGGATGCAAAGGAAAGGACAGTAAAGGTACAATGGAAAACTATCACTGCACCTGAAGCAAATAATTCAGAGGGAGAGCAAATGGATGAAATTGTAAGCGCTTATGAACTGGTTGAGCACCCAGATTACTCCTACTGTTTTGGAGATTATGTGTTCAGGTTGGTCCAGAATCAGTTTGATGAACAAGCTGATAAAAACTATCCAAACACAAAGATTGGCATGAGCGAGGAAGCTGCTCCGATAGACAAGAACTGTGGTGGGGATCAAGACAAGTACACTGATAAATGCTACCTATCTCACATTGGAAGTGTTACGGGCTTCAGAGATGGAGCTGTGGAAGTGAGATGGGCTACTGGTATTACAAGCACGGTATAAATTTAAGCCATTATTGTTTGTTTATTTATCATTCTGTTTGTTAAATGATTTCGAGCTGGTGTTGGTTTCCCAGTAGATTTTGATTTCATTTTTTTTTTAAAATTTGGTCATTGTTACAGGTGGCCCCTCATGAAATTTTCCGGTTTGACAAACATGAAGGTTCAGCTGCAATCCCTGCAGAAGATGACATTGAGGACTTGAATCGAGCTATGATTCAAAATGAAAAACAACCTTCTAACCTGAAAGGAAAGGTACAGCCATCTCTCTCTCTCTCTCATACATGTATGAAACAACAGCCCAAGGATTAAAATATCGGCCGTGCAGATAATATCGGGCCTCCAATTTAAGGATATTTCGGGGGATATATCGTTATCGTTTTAGGTATCGGGAAAAAATCAACAAAAATGATAGATCTTGAAACACATAATTTTGGTGTAAAACTTTCATAGATGTTATTTACATTATCAATGAATGTATTGAACAAATAAAACTCAAAATTTACTAATAATAAGATATACATATGATGAAATATAAGTGGTATGTAATGCGCATTAATGAATAGTTTGAAAATAAAATGTTGATTAGAATTAATAAACCATGCATAAATCCTTAGTTTGTTTAAACATTGGATTACAATTTAGATAAGTGTCCATCTACATAAATGAAGAGCTCCTATGAGGTTGAAACAATGAGGAACAACTTTGTAAGCCATGTGTTGAACATGGTGCACATACGTCTCTCTTGAGCTCCCTAATGTCCTCCTATATAAGGGATAGTTAGGATTAACCAAACTAGTAGGTCCATAATCTGTTTCATCATCTTGAGCTCTATAACTAGTTCCACTATAATTAGACATGACATAACCATAGCCATCATAAGATTCATTTGAGTTAGTACTAGGTCTAGTTCCTATGCTCATAGATACAAAACTGATCACCATGTCCTCTTCAGATGGATTGGAGGTATGTGGGCAATAGACTATGCATAGATTCTTCATATTAATAAATTATAGGGTTCTGGGCAAGGATTAGCTATTTTTGGGTTCTAATTTGCTTCAATTGCCTTCAAAAATTTTGAATTTTTTTTGGGGTTATGTTATGGGTATCGGGAAATATCGGGGATATCGGCAAAATATCGAGGATATCGCACTTATCGGGGATATATCGTCGATATCGGGGAAGATATGGCCTTACCCCCCAATATCGATGTCGACAGTTGAAAATATCGATATATCGGCCGATATATCGGTGTATCGGCCGATATTTCAATCCTTGCAACAGCCAACTGTTCGTGGTGGCATTTTTCGGTTTCCACTTCGCTGGGTGGGAAATGTTTTTAGAACATTGGGTTGCATTTGTAGTTCATGAAATTACTGTTGAATTGGGTTGCATTAACAATAGTTGGCTCACATCCTAACAGCTTAAGTTTTTTGGAGCAACGGTTAGTTAACAAAAACTTAACCTGGTATTATAGCAAAAGATCTTGAGTTCAAATCCTTGAAAACCTCCCAATTTATGTTGGGGTCAAAATGTTTGGTTACCTTGGGAAGAGGCCCACACATTAAAGAATTATTTGTCTGCATTTTAACAATTTAAGCTTTTCCAAACAATTGTAAATCATCCAAAAACTTACAGTATTGCTTCCTATAAACTCTGAATATCCTGTATCGTTTGCATTTTCCTCCCAACAAGCTGAATAACATTTCTATGTTCAGGATTCATTGAATTCGGATGATGCCAGTAAAGGTTGCAAAAAGTACACAAGGGAGTCTAGTTCCTATTTCCTTCCTCAAGCTGCTATTGGATTTTTCACAAGCATAGCTGCGAATCTCTTTGGATCCCATGATTCCGCATCACTTTCAGGTCCTTCACCATCAGTCTCTATTTCTGAAGTTGGAAATGAATCTGAGATCTCCCATGAGAAAGGAATAGTGGAAACTTGTGACCTTTTCACTAAGCCACATTCAACGGCTGAGCTGGAAAGATTTGGAAAGAAAATTTTGATTGAGGAAGGCAAAGAAATTGAGGGGAATAGCCTTCCACATTTAAAAGCCAATGAGACCGCAGATCAGTTCAGGCAATTTGACATGGTTTCTGATTGCTCAGACCACAATTTTCATGGTGCCAGCAAGGAGTTAGCATTATCTCAGGTTAGAAACCGGATGAAATTTCCATACAAATGTACCACTTCATATTTCATACACTGAGGATGGTCGTAATTCTTATCCATTTTGTTCCCTCGTAGGTGAAAAGAGGCTGGATGAAAAAGATTCATCAAGAGTGGAGCGTCTTAGAGAAAGATCTTCCTGGTTAGCACTTCATATTCTTTGAGTTTAATTTTTAATGGTTTTCATAGCATGAATTGTAACATAGAGCAAGACTTGATTGGGAAGCAGTAAATATATAGACGAATTTCTGTTGGTTTAGGAAAACTATGAACTGATAACTGAAGGGATATTCTTATTCTAAGTACTTTTAACACTAACTAGAGGCCCCATACTTACTTAACTTTGCTGTCATCAACAGAAAAAATATATGTCCGTGCTTTTGAGGAAAGGATGGATCTTCTGCGGGCAGTCATTGTTGGTGCACCTGGAACTCCATATCATGATGGGCTTTTCTTCTTTGACATTTATCTTCCTCCAGAGTATCCTCATGAACCACCTGTAAGTATTTACATGTGGTTGTGCAGTTCTGTTATTTACATTTATGGCTATTATAGTGAGTGCTAATTTAGTGTGTCAATCTTAAAATTTTATGCAGTTGGTGCACTACAGGTCTGGTGGTCTCCGTGTCAACCCTAATTTGTATGAGTCTGGAAAGGTCTGTCTCAGTCTTCTTAACACATGGGCGGGTACGGGTACTGAAGTTTGGAATCCAGGGAGCTCCACCATTCTTCAAGTTCTTCTCTCCCTTCAAGCCCTTGTGCTTAACGACAAGCCATATTTCAATGAAGCTGGATATGATCAGCAGGTGGGAAGAACTGAGGGAGAGAAAAACTCAGTAAGCTATAATGAAAATGCCTTCCTCATGACTTGCAAGTCCATGCTGTACATACTCCACAAGCCACCTAAGGTATGATAGTTGTTTTGGTAATATGATTTTTTCCTTAGGGTCATACTGGATAAAGATAGTGTTCCCCTGTAGTCTTTGACGTGAAATCGCTGAAAATCATACTTTTATAAGATCATTGAAATTGTCTTGTTTGGTAAGTATGGATTGTAACTTAATAATGTGGATGCAGCATTTCGAGGAGCTTGTGGTGGAACACTTCACTCGGCGCTCCCAAAATATTGTAATGGCTTGCAAGGCATATATGGACGGGGCTCCAGTTGGGTGTGCTGTTGATTTTCAGAAAACGGAAGATAAACATTGTAAGGGAAGCTCTACTGGGTTCAAAATTATGCTATCCAAGCTCTTTCCGAAATTGGTAGAGGCTTTCTGTGATAAAGGAATTGATTGCAACCGGTTCATTGGGCCAGAGAAATGAACAGGGTGCAAAAGTTGTAATATAAAGGTAACCAAGCAAGACATTTCTGTCATGTGTATAAATAAGACCATACACTTTCAATCTGTGTTTGGTGAAAGATTGGTCACGCTCATGTGTATTTCTGAGGTTGTGGTTGTTTGCCAAAAAAGAAGAAAAAAAGAAAGAAAGATAATCTATGCTTTGTTTGTATCTGTTAAAAAATGACTTTGTAAGATTTGTTATTCTGTATTATACACTGTTTTGCGTACAAAATCTATGAAATAAAAAAGCAAGAGTTGAGTTTGTGTGTTAGATGGTTTAAGAAGGTATGAGTGATTTGTTTGGTTGCCAAGAAACAGACAGAAAGTACTGAAAGAATCCCTTATGTTCCTGTATCCTTTTTCTCTTCTGCCGTGTTCTAATTATATCTTAATCATGGCTAATACTTAGCTTTAAATAATCATATTAATATTTGATAACGAGTAGTAGTCTATATTAAAAATAAATATAAAGAAAATTTGTTAGAATAATAAAAGCATTTCCAAGGAATATATTAATATTTGATAACGAATATTATTAGTCCATATCAAATTCAAATTTAATATCTAAGCTAAGAAAAAAGAGAGCTGATGTAAATAACATTAAAAAATTGCAACTTTCTCTGCTCATGTCCTGCGATTCAGGTTCTTCTTCAGTTCTCTCCCTCGTTGCACCGCGATGGAGTCCAATTCTTCATCATCTTCTTCGGCTCCATTGCATAAATCTAGGGTTAGGGTTCATACAATTATGCCAACGAGGTCACTCCTCTTATTCTTCTTCCTTTTCTTCTGCATCAATTTCACCAACACAGCCTCACACTCCGTAACCCGAAGCTCAGATTCTGAAACCTTATACTCCAAACACTGCAACGACGTCGTGCCTAAGTCGGACGCAGACCCCACCAGGTGGTTTGTCACAAACCTCTCCATCCAAGACATTGGCTTCAGGAACGGTTACTTCACCGGCGGCGATCAGCTTTTCAAGCAAAACCTGAAAACTAGCGAGGTCGATGACCTGAAAGCTCTCTCCTTTGTGCCCTCTGATGTGGGTAAAACCCTCACCGAAGGCGTTTTCAAAGTCAGGGCAACCTTGCATCTTCGAGACTACTCCATCTTCCACAATTCTACGCGTCGGAATTTGCGGTTGGTTTATTTCAGAGGTCCGGGAAGCCATTTTCGGAAGGGCTTACTGAACTTTAGGCTTGATGGGTACTACTCAGAATCTTCTAAGAAGCTTTGTATGGTTGGAAATGGCGGGTCAGGTAATTTGAGGCCTCTTGGTGTTGTTCTTAAGCTTAATTATCCGCAAAGTTCAAGTATTTATGACAGTTTAATTACTGGGACTTTAGAGAGTTTGAGTGATAAGCATGATGGGGATTATTTTGAACCCCTTTCGATGTTGGGTTTATATCAAAGTTCTAGTTATGAATATAAATTAGCTGGGAAAGATAGTGAGAATGGTTGTTTGCGTGGTGACGATAGAGGAGAGAATTTAGGTGTGGGCAAATCGAAGCATGGTTTGTGTATGTTGCTTGGTAACCTACATGAAAGGTTTGAATTGGAATATGGGAGTGATTGTGGCAGCGTGAAATGCAATCCTCTTGGTGGGAATGCTGGATATGTATCTTCTTTTGTTTATTATGGAACTCGGTGTGCAGATGGGAGGAAAATGCAGATGTTGTTGGGTTTTCCCAACTCTAGCTATTATGGCATCAAATTTCCGTTTGATCCTCACACAACCTTCATTACTGAAGGGGCATGGGATGAGAAGGAGAATCGTCTGTGTGCTGTTGCGTGCCGGATTTTGAATTTTACAGAATCTTTGACTAATGCTTTTGTTGGAGATTGCTCAACTAAATTCAGCTTGAGATTGCCAACAAGGTTGTCTTTATGGAATAGGTCTACTGTTGTGGGGGAAATGTGGAGCCTCAAAGAAGTGAATGACTCAGGTTACTTTACTAAAATTAGGTTTCACACTTTGTCAGGATGGTTGATGAAACTCTTAGATTTTAAATATGAGTATTCTGAGAATGATGATATGAGAAAAACATGTGCAGAAAAGAAGGCTGGGAGAGGCAAAGGAAAGATATACCCTGATGAGTTTTCAGTGGACATGAAATTTGGCATGACAGTGAGAAACAGTAAAGGACAGCAAGCATCTGGTTATTCATCCCCTTTATTTGTGGATGATGAGCGGGTTTATGGACGCCGGTTTTGGGATAAATCGCCGCAAACAGAATCATCAATGCAGCTGAACCAAAGCCATACCCATATCAGTCCGATAAACATCAGCTATAAGTTGTTCTTCATATCTGGTTTCGGTTTTCGTCATGATGTTTTCCCATCTAAAGCAGAACTATCTGCTGAAGGAATATATGATAGGGATTATGGTAATCTGTGCATGATAGGATGTAGGCACGTACCAGTGAAAAATCAAACATTGATTAAACAGGATATGTTAGACTGTGCTATTAAAATCATTGTACAGTTTTCTCCATTGGATACAAAGGATGGCCAGAATGTCAAGGGAACCATTGAAAGCACAAGGGAAAAGTTAGACCCTCTTTATTTTGAACCTATTGAGTTTTCTTCAAATTCTATTTACACTAGCCAAGCTGCAGCATCCATTTCAAGAATCGACTTTGAGATCAGTATGGTTCTGATTTCCAACACCCTTGCATGTGTCTTTGTGGGCTTGCAGCTATTATTCGTGAAGAAGCACCCAGATGTTCTCCCATTTATTTCAATTGTAATGCATATTGTCCTTAGTCTGGGATACATGATTCCACTTCTGGTCAACTTTGAAGCATTGTTTTTGCCAAATAAACACCACAGCCAGCAGGATACTTTTCTTGGGACTGGTGGATGGCTTCAAGTGAATGAAGTAATAGTCAGGGTGTTAATGATGGTAGCTCTCCTTTTGCAGCTACGTCTTCTCCAACTGACGTGGTCCTCAAGACAAGATCATGGAAACCAGAAGAGCTTGAGAGATTCTGAGAGGAAGGTTCTTTATGCAACTTTACCATTGTACATAGCTGGTGCACTGATTGCTTGGTTAGTGAACGTACGGAAAAACGCTTACCAGAGATCACACAGGCCATTTCAAAGACCACACCGCATGGCTTACCGAGTGTCTACCCTCCACCATCTTGCTTGCCAGCACCACTCTCTCCGGGAGGATCTCAGCTCTTATGCCGGCCTCGTACTGGATGGTTTTCTGCTCCCTCAGATATTGTTCAACTTATTCTTCAATTCAGGAGAAAAGACTCTGGCCTGCGCATTTTACTTTGGAACCACCGTAATTCGTCTGCTGCCTCATGCATATGATCTTTACAGAGCTCAGACCGGTACATGGTTCCTTGACTTATCATATATTTATGCAAACCATAAAATGGATTTTTACTCCACTGCCTGGAATATCGTCATCCCCTGTGGTGGTCTGCTGTTTGCTGCCATTATTTTCTTGCAGCAGAGATTTGGTGGTCGTTTTATTCTTCCCAAAAGATTTAGACAGACTTCTGTATATGAGAAAGTCCCTGTCATTAGCAATGAGGAATTATGAGGGACATATTTTACCGAGAACTAATTTTTTTGATAATTGAAATCTAGTGTGCAAAATATATATCTTCTGATGGGTGCGTTCTTCGGTCTAGTCTGCAAAATTCAAATTGTCAAAACAAAATTAAAACAGAAAACATGTCGCTTCAACAAAAATGTTTCAGACATCATTTTTCTGAGAAATGTCACGATGCATGCTTCTTTTTGGAAAAATTAAAACGTTGAATCAATTTCTGGCTAAAGAATGAGAAACTTTGCGATTGGTTCCCCTCCTATAGTATATTTATTATTTATTATCTACATGATTGCAATTGTCGGTTAACACCAAAACTGATCTTGGGTTTATAAGATACTGGTTACTTGGGTAAAATTAATTGAATCCAAGATGTGGGAGAAGCAACATGCCATTAATAATAATATTAATATGCTCTTTAAATAACCAACCTAGCATAGATTAGAAGCTACACTAGATATGAACAATATTGTACAGAACCAGATCCTGAACAACAACAATAACAACAATGTGGTTAAACCACTCTACGGAATTAACCACTCAAATTACCCTCTGTTGGTTTCATTACAAAATCTCTAGCAAGAGAGGAAGATGCTCTGATTAAGTACAAAATCAGCAGCTGAATTCACGGATGAAAGAATCATGTACGACGACACCACAGTACATGCGATGCGACTACCTTTGCTCTGACAGTAGAATCGAAGGACAGTCTTACTTGGTCTGTTGTAAACCTAGTCCCGCCTCATGACCTGAAACACAAAGAAACCCGGTTAGATAATTTGTAAAAGATTACAGCCGACATGGACTACCTGAAAGAGAACACAAAGCATAAGTGACCAATGAAATATAATAATAAGCACAGTCCAACCTAAAACATATTACATAATGGAGGATTTCATAAGTTGAGATCAAAATACCTCTCAATGAATGCATCTCACTGAGACTTTTTGCCGGTAAGAATACGAGATATCTGAAGACCCCTGCTAAAGGCTTCATTGAACAGGATCCTAGTCTGCATTGACTGAAACCCAGGTAACCATGACAGCAATGCCACAGGAGCCAAAACAATTACCCCAAAGAGCAAATCATACAGTCGAGCCAACGAAACCACAGTATCCCACACCACTGTAGACTGCAGGAAAGGTCTAAGTACCTGAGCTATTAAAATTATGCCCCAGCCGGTAGGGATGAATGCCAAGAAACTTGAGACTATATCGAGAAATTTGAAGTGAGTGAACTCGAGCAGCAATACAGTTACAAGTACCAAAACCATTATGACAAGAAGCTGAACTAGCCGGTAGTAGATATGCTCCTTCGCTGCATATTTGTCCTGAGCATATGCTATGACTATATAAATACCAACAGCCACTACCATGTATATCCACGATAGCAAGTAAACACCTATGCTGGTATTTCCACGGGTAATACCCAGATGGTACACGACACCATACTGAAAGAAGAAGAAACGAAGATCCAAAAGAATTTCCAATAGCTTTCCCCAAAGACCAGTTGTTCGCAGATGGTCTTGTTCCTCATACCACCATGTTTCCCAGCTCTGTTCAGCTTTTGTAAAAACCCCCCCGGAATACCATAACCAATTCATAAAATCGTCAAAGTCATATACAGTTTTCAGCCAATCAAATCCAGAAGGGTTGAACACAAACGGGGCCATTATCCACGACAATACGAGACACCAGCTTGAGATCGTCATGGCAATGTAAACAAAAGTATTCGCTTTTACTGAGTTATGAGCAGCAAACACTATTAAAATAATCCCAAGCTCAATTGCCTTCACAAAATGGCTTCGAGCATAGAGTCGATAGTTCTCAGCAAAGCTCTTGTGTTGTACCACAAAGCCACGTCCAGTGGCTCGGTACTTTGCACCCCCATGAAGAATAGTACGACCGAAGAAGTGGGTACGAGTTCCCATTGAGAATGTGTAGAAAACTGAAGCAAGCTGCAACTGCATTGTTAAGAAATCCCAAACTGCTCGAAGGAAACCCAGTTCAAGAGAGTTTTCGACAATCATTGGAAGGGCAGTGAAGAAACCTAGCTGGATAATAAACTGCTGATTCAAGATCACACCAAGTGATTTATTGTTTTCACTGTCCTTGATACCACTGAGAGCAAGAAAAAGACGTCCCCACAAGAAGGCATAAACAGTCAGTATCACCATCATCGTGTTAAAGTAGAACCCAACAGTCGAGTAGAAAAATGAAAGCATTCGAAAGAAGTCCAATCTATGACCCAACCGGTACACATCTCTGCTTAAAACCTGCTCACCATTGCCACTAGCAACCTTGGCCTCAAACATGGAGATCTGATTCAGCCCAACATCCCTCCCCTTGCCCACCTGTATATATTCATGGTGAGTCACATTGCCACCTCGCAGTGTGCAATTGAAGCCAGCAAATATGTCCTCGCTGATATTGATCACTTTGGAAGCCTTGCTTATTCCACCTCGAGGCAAGAACCAGAACCTGTCAAACACATCTGGATGACCATAGTGCATTCGCACTTTCAAAGGGTTTGCCAGAACACGCTGGTTCAGGGTCACAAAACTCATCTCCTGGGCAGACATGAACCAAGCAAGAGATGACACGGAGCCAGTGAAGATATTCTCGCGGACTCCCAAGATAGTCGGCCTCCTGATACCATAAAAGTTCTTGAACTCCTCCAATAAATTCCGCATTTTAAGTGCCTCCTCAAAATAATTATCTTGGTTCATGTCAATGGTCTGAACTGCATCACCCCTTGTGAAGATTATGGCATGGTTTTGATTTTCTGGTTTGCCTTCACCAAGCTTCAATGGACCAGGCAACATGATCCGATAGATCTCAACCTCCCTTTGCATCTGCTGATCATATTTAACAAGGACAGAGTAGTACTCAACCTCATCCCTTCCCAACTGAACCTCATCCACATAGGCAACTCGAAGGGCCTCATTGTTTTTCATAAGATATAAGATCTCCTCAGCACGGGAGTCTCCCTTCGTCTTTTGCTGCCCATATAATTGGCAGGCAACCACATATGTGAACTTCAACAGAGCAATCCCATGTTCATTCCCCTTAAATAAATAACTAACACTGCTACTTGTTCTTCCGAGTTTCCGAGAAGAAGATTGCATGCCTGACTGTACACCATCCAACCCGCTATTTTGGTTTATCAAAACATGAGAGCCAATTTGCTGCGATCCATCCCTTATGTCCATCTCAGATGCAGAATCAAGAAATGCAAGCATCTTAAGGGCCCTATAGTAATACATCATTCCTCTCACAGTGCGAGATAATGTCTGACCTCTGTGCGATGCCCAAAGACGGAGATCCCTAACCTTCTTAGTAAAGACTTCATCGTCATTCTCCATGCCCTCCCTGTACATCCTCTCCATAAAATGCTTCCACTCATCTTCATAAATCTTCTGCAGATAAAACAGGGTGGAAATGCCATCTTCGTTCTCACTTCGAAGAAATTCTTTTCCATACAACACTTCCTCATCATAGTATGGAGTCAGCACACTGAAAGCCGTCATTTTTTCAACGTAGGGAGCACGGGGCATGTTCATAAAAAGTGAATTGCTAAAGAAAGCAATACGTCGTCTCGCCTCAATATTTGTTGGGACATTGTGCATTGAGTCTCTAGAAGTGAGAATTGTATGCAGACGGCGCAGATGCCTAAAGAAGACTGCATCCTCATCATCAGGAAACTGGATTGCATTTTCAAAAAGCAAGCCTGCGTCAGTGGCTGGACTACAAGTTGCAAGGCCTTCCAGCCTCAAGGTTTCCATGGACTTCTTCAACCACGGGAATTCACGAACGGAAAGTTCGTACAAGGCCTGCAACACATTCACTGCCTTACTTTCATCTTTCTTTTGTTGAATCAGAAGCTCAATAAGAGAAATCAACTTCGCATGAATTTGTGGAAGCAGAGACAACTTATATGTAACTGTGACCTTCCCACTCTGAATACACTCATCCAGCTCCTTGAAAAAATTTGAAACAATGGAATTTTCTTCTGTGCCATATTTAACGACCACAAGAAGCAGATACTTGATGCTGTCATAAGCTTCGATGACAGCACACCGGCGATACTCACTCTTGCATATCTTCAACCAAAGCGACTGGTCAGGTTCCTCACCCAGCTCTTTTGCCTGACTTAGAGCAAGCAATAGTTCATTGCAGAGGAGGCAACATGGCCAGCGAATAACCCTAATGTTCCAACAATTAGGTGGCAATTCCATGAGCTCAAGTTCTCGATCACTGATGAGATCTTCCTCCCTGAAAGTTGTCATGATTTCATTCCATATCAAGGCAAACCTGGTAGCTTCTACTTGGCTTGATTCAGTTTTCTGGTAGGCTTGACCAAGTCCATACCGCAATTTCAGTCTGTGGATGGCATCACGGAGCTTCTTCACCATTGTCGCCTCAGGACGTAAGGACTCCTCCTCTGGAATAAGATTAAACTGCAACGCACTCGTAAAGAACTGAAATCTAAGCCTTAGCTGATTGATATTCCGGATCTCACCCAAATGTGAAAACAGCCCAATTGTTGCACCAACTAAGGATGAGAAAATGGCAAACCATATTTGCAGATCCATCAAGTAAATCAACACAACAGGAATCCACAACAACACAATTGCTATTCTGTTCCCGCTATTGAAAAAGATATGTATTTTGTACTTGGTATCCCCTGCGTCCAACAGAGTCTTCGTTGGGGAAACAAGAGGCCTGATCTGAAGGAAGTAACTGAATGTGAATTTTGAAGCCAACACTGCGATCCAGAACATTGTATACTTGACATTATTGATAAGCCCTTCCCTCAGTCCACGACCCACAAAAATCCGTGTATGAAACCACCATGTGAATACATAGAGTATACTAAAATCCAACCCTTCAAGAAAGTTCCTGACCCAGGGAACTATAAAGAGAACCAATGCCAGCACTTCTGGGATGACGAAAACAAGTGCAGCCTCAAGAAAAACAATAATCCTCCGATTGGCCGCATCCGACCACCTCCCATCCGAATTTCTCTGATCCCAAATCCTCGCATAAAACACCGAAAACACAACAGTCCATGTCACAGCAGCCGCACCCTTCAGCACCATCCGAACCCCAAGCAACTTCGTCTCCCTGGAAACTAAGCTATACTGAGTCCCAGCATCAAGCACTGCTTGAAGAAGGCGAAGACCGCCCCAAGTAATAAACAATGTTAGCAACTGCACCTGATCGTCCCTTCTCTCCAATGCCTGCCAGGGATAATCTGTCTCCTTCCAAGCAACAATAATGGAAGCCTGTAAAAACAAGATTAACAAAACCCAGAGCTTATCAAAGCTCCTAAACACATTCCAAAACGACCTCTGCTCCACGAACCCCGTCTTCCCGACCCTCTTATTCTTCGGCGTGGTAGCGAAAAAATTACTTGAATAATTAATAGGCCATTTCAGCCTCTGGAAACACCTCCGAGACCAAAAGTACTCGTTAATATCATCATAATTGCGCCAAGCAGAGTGAGGCGCAGTGCCATTTCTGCTGCTCTCAACCTCAGTCTTAATGGTCTGGTAAATGGGCATAACCACACTCTTCAAAAACCCACAGTGCCCCGAAACCGAAGGCACAAACGGGCGACCCGTATCCGGGTCGATAGACTCATCAAGCACTTTGTTCAGTTCCATGGCCATATGATGGTAAATATAACAAACACATTCAGGGACGAAACGAAGGTTACCAGACTCGCCCCAAATCAGCAGGTACAGCGCCGCGTAGAGCAGCTCGCGGCGGAGATCAACGCGGCGTCTCGAAATGACGACGTTCGACTTCCGGCCCATGTAGGAGCACCAGGAGGTGTAGTTCTGCAGCAATTTGCCCCGGAACCGCCGGAGAACGCCGGCGTCGAGCGAGTCGACCAGGTTCGGCGGAGGCTGGAGCCGCATTTGGGAGTTGGCCAGGTGGAGAACCAAATGCTCCCGCTGGTTCCGAACGTTGTCGAGTTGGAACCCGAAGGAGAGGCCAAGCCAGTCCATGAGGTCGTAGCTCGGGTTCCAGGGGACAAACTGCGGCTTCCGGAGGTCCCCGACGGCGCGTAAGGAGGCGGCAGCGGCGCGTATCTCGGGAAAGCGGAGCGAAGGGTGGTCGGCCAGGAGGTCGTGGATGGGGATGATGTTGTAGGCCTGTTGCATGGGCGGCAGCGGCGCGTGGAGTGGTCCACGGCCGCCGCGCGTCGGCTGCGGACGCTGCCGAAGATTCATAGCTGATAGCTCAGCTCTCTTCTTCTTCAGCTCTCAAGCTGGTCTTTGGGTTTCATTTTTCTTTTCTTTTCTTTTTCTGAGTTGTGTTGGTTGTTTGTGGAAGTGAGAGAGTGAGAGAAACGGTGTGCTTGGTTTTTATTAGGGCTTTAAGTAACGTACACGCATATGCTAGTGAAAGTGACGAGTGGATGTTGTAAGGTGGAGGCACGCGCCAGAGGGCGGGTGGTGGAGGATGGTGGAGATACTGAGGAGGGAAGTGGGGGGCCTTGGTGGGTCCGGACTCAAGGTGGTACCCACCACTGAGTATCTCTCCATTATTAGAAATCAGAATATCGTGTAGCAAATCGGAGGGAAGGACGATACGCGACGCAAGAAACCAAGCAGCAAGCAACCCACGTTCTATGTTTGTCGAAACGACGGCGTATGATAAGGTTTTGAACTTGGGATAGTGCGAATCAAACGGTTATGTGTTACGCATGCACATGCGAGCCTAGAAAAAATAAAAGAAGGAATATCCCTTTTATTTATCTTATCAGAAAAAAGAGCAGCCAACAAAAAGGACTTGAAAAAGAAAAAAAAAGTCTTCATCCAAAAAATAAAAATAAATAAATAAAGTACATGCACTTAGGTCATTCCCAATGATCAACAACATAAACAAAATTACCCAAAAAGAAGATAAAAGTTGAAAGTTTCTTTTTCATGAGTGAAAAATAATGCCCCAAATGTTGTTTATATGATGATTATTTCATGCGTTTGAAGTTGTGTGTTCGAATTTCATTTTTCATAATTGTTTGTATTAAAGTAAAATAAAAAATTATAAATTTCATTAATGATAATAATAGAATGTCCTTTCAGTTCTTGAAACATAATATTTACTATAAATTCTCGAAAAACATCCCGTTAATTAATTTGGACAGTAAATGAATGCAACATTAGTGTATATAAATTGTTAATTTATGATTGGGACAGACTGCGGACCGTTTGTGATGGGTTGGTTCTTGAGATTGAGAATAAAGTGGGCTTTTTTCGATTTTGTTTCTGTCACTAGAACAGCTCTGAAGCATAATAAAAGTGGGTTTTGCAATGTCTTTTTTGTTTCTTTCGGCCTTTTGCGATGTCGTTTTCCGGATCTGTGGGCATGTGGGGTTTTTCACACGAGTTTTCACCCTCGTGGGTCTCATATCATGAAAGAAAGAAAGGCAGAGAATCTCTTACAGGAATTTATTATAAAGTTTATTTGTTTTTGGTAAATAAAATAAACGTTTATTTAATCATTTTCTTCGTAAATTTACACGACATAGTCATGGTATTTCACATGGCTATATAACCCCAACCACTTTAAGAAGAACAATTAGTGACACATTTAATATATGTCCCTTCATTATCTTGGCAGTAACCATTAATAATCAATGACATTAAGGTTGCAGAGTTATCATTTTGCTCACTACTTTAACTCAACGAATAATATTTAGGGGTTTTAGTTTTCACACATAATATAATTTATTATTTAGATAAATAGAAATTCAATTTCAGCTCATTAGGATAAAATCAAAAGCGAAAATATAGTACTTGCTTTTACCATAATATAATTAAAATTGAGCCATGCTTTTTAAGAAGGCGGCTTTTTACCCACTATGCATGTGCATGTCCCATGCATTTAATTTAATAGCAACATACATTTGTTTCCATAAAAAGATTTGCCATGCGCATATATGAATGACATTCCACGCATCCTCCATGCGGAAATTAAAGTTCAATATTTTTTTGGTAACAAATAAAAGAGATCCAAAAGGCCCCAGATAAGCTCAGCCCAGCAAGCCCATCAGCAACTATATTTTGCTTCTGAAGTCCCAGTTTTCAAGAGTCTTGTGTCACAAAAGAAAGTTTTCTCATTTCAATATTCACCAAATTCCTATGCACAAATTGGCTCGGAAAAGAGATTTTGAGCACAAATAATGGTGCAAGATTGCTAAAACAAACCCTATAACTATATATGATTCTTTAATGCAAGATCAAGAGCAAAGATGAGAGGGTCTTCAATAACACAATCTAGTTAGACCTCAACATATTTCGCCTGGCCTAACGAAGAATCAATCGTCCAGGGCATCTCTGATTTGATTATGCAGTTCAGCATTTCGACTTATAATCTGATTGATCATGGTTCTAACAACAATTGGTAATGGCCTTTCCATAGATGGACCAGAAAGTCATAGCATTGCACTTGATCCCTGCAACAATGATCTGCCATGCGTTTCTGTTGGCTGTCCAAGCAATGCAAAAGACCCTAAAAATTATGAGTCTTCTCTTTGTGGTAAGGGATAGCTGAAATCCTCCAACAGCTCAGGCTCACAAAGCATTGCTACCAGGCAATTAGTTGGACCAGCTCAGGCTCACCAGTAGTCCATGCATGAACAAGAGCCATCTTTGAAGTGGTGGAAGCGAAGCTTATCACGAACAATAATTTCTCTTTTGGTAACAACTGAAATAAACTTAATTGCTTCATGGCAGTCCTCGCACATTCGAAGGTTCTTTGCAATCCTAATGGCCATGCCATCCTTGGTTTTCAGTAGCCCAAATGCGATTGCAAGCTTCTCGCTATGATATCTAAGGGCATATTCCCTCTCTTCTTCTTCCACTTCATGCATCACTGATTCAGGTACGGGAGCATAACCTGCTTCCCTGCACTGCGACATCAGTTCATCTAAATACTGATAAACTTCATTTGTCTCAGGATGGGACTTGTCACCCATGCTAAACAGGTACGTTTTCTGGTTCACATCTATTGTACTATAGCCAACTTGCTTTCTCAAGCTTCTTCCCATCATCATGTTTCTAACCATTTCCACTCGATCCATCCGACCTGCCAGTGCATATATATTCGAAAGCATTACATAATGACCTGGATTTTCAGGCTCAACCTCCAAAAGATGCTCAGCAACTATTACTCCAATATCGAAGTTCTTATGCATCTTGCAAGCCCCAAGCATGGCAGTCCAAACAGCTGGGGCGGCCTCCTCAGGAGCAAGCTCTTTAATCAATTGATATGCTTCGGTGAGAAGCCCAGCACGCCCAAGCATATCGACCATGCAAACATGGTGCTCCACTCCCGGCACTAAGCCATACTCTTGCCTCATGTTTGCATATGTCTCCCGCCCTTCGTGAACTAGCCCTGCATGAGCGCACGCCGCCAAGACTGCCACAAATGTGACAGTGTTAGGAACAGGGCCATGAGCTCTCATTTGGCAAAAGAGTTCCACAGCTTGACTCCCATAACCATTCGTTGCATACCCTGAGATCATAGCCGTCCAAGCTATGACATTTCGTTCATTCATCGAATCAAAAATTTCTCGTGCTTTGCTCACATTCCCACATCTAGCATACATGATAATTAGCGAAGTACCTAGAGCTACATTCACATGCAGCCCATTGTTAATAACATCATGATGCACGGAACAGCCTAAACCAAGAGCTCCCAACTGAGAACAAGCCGCTAAGACACTCACGAAAGTTGTCGAATCAGGTTCAACACCCAATTCCCGCATCTGATTAAACACCTCAATTGCTTCCCTCGAAAACCCATTTTGCTCGTAACCCGAAATCATCGAATTCCAGGCTACAACGCTCCTCTCTGGCATTTTATCAAATAACTTCCGAGCAGCACCCAAATCACCAGACTTTGAGTACAAGGTAATTAGAGCGGCCTGAACAAATGAATCCGAGCCATACCCACATACCAAAACGTGCGAATGAACACATCTACCGGGTCTCAGAGCCGAAATATCGGCGCACGATTTAATCACAGACGTAAAGGTGTAACTCGAAGGCGCAATACGGAAACCAAGCATACGGTGATAGAAGAAAACAGTGTGTTGGGGGAACCCAAACTTTGAAGAGGCTTTGATGAGGGAATTGAAGAGGAAAGAGTCAGGGTTTGGAACAGAGAGAAAGAGCCGCCGAGTGTAGAAAATTGAGCCAGCTTCGCAAGCCAAAGTTATGAGCTTGGTGAGGAGAGCTCGGCTGCGGTGAGAGCCGGAGACAACAATGTGGCCATGAACTTGTTGCAGGGCTCTGAGAGACGGGCCGGCTCGGAGAAGTGCTCGGTAAACCGGAGACTGTGGGTTTGAAGAACCTGTCACTGCGAGCTGTTTGGCTTCCATGAAAATAAAAACTTCGGGTTTAAAGTCCTGAGCTTTGAAGCTACTACCCTAAACGCACCGTTTCACACATCCATTACAAATTAGTTTACAGTTCGCGCCGCCGGAATATCAGACTCTCCAAACACGCGCAGACACTCTTAGTGCAAACTCACGCGCTACCGTCCGCCGAAACCCTAACCTAGCGGAGATCGCAGAACCATGAGGGGCCCCTCTTCCTCATCCTCTGTCTCTGATGGCACCAACCGTTCATGGCTTGCGCAGGGACTGCTCGCCGGAGTGGCTGTAGCAGCTGCGGCCGTAGCGTACACGGTGATATCCAGGCGCCGGTCCGCAAGGGTACGGAGCCACGTGGTGGGGATCATACCGGCTCGTTTCGCTTCCTCCAGATTTCCAGGCAAACCTCTGGTCCCAATCCTCGGCAAACCCATGATCCAGGTTCTTGTGATCGTTTTTCTTCTTCTTTTTTCTTTCAAGTTCATTTTTTTTAGTCTACTTAAATTGTTGCATTATATGAACGCAATGTTAATGAAAGAAAAAAGAGAACTTGATTAATCATTTCAAAGGTTGTTTAATTGTGTGGTGTGGTGGAGACTAATCGGGATTTTGGGTATCAATTCTTTTGCGCTTCAAGTGTTTGAGCTTTTGACAATGAGAAGTTTTCTTCTTCATCTTCTTTCTTTTCTTTTTCAATGTCTTTGACAAATGGAGGAAAACTGTAAACAATAGCATGGAAGTAGAATGTGTAATCATATTTCGTATAAACTGGGCAGATGCTACGATCATTTGCTTAACTATCCTTTTGTGCCTTGTAGAGGACGTGGGAAAGAGCAAAACTTGCAACCACGCTGGACCACCTTGGTACTTCCAGCAGTCAACCTCATATGTTTTCTTTGTCAGCATGATAAGTTCTGTGTTATTAAGTGGTGATTTGTTGACTAAAAAGTTCTTAAATTTTCTCTTCTACTAGTTGTGGCTACGGATAATGAGAAAATAGCAGAGTGCTGTTTAAGGTTTGGAGCTGATGTGATAATGACATCAGATACTTGCAGAAATGGTGAGAGCCATGGTTCACAATATTTCTATTTTACTGATTGTTATTAAACTTGAATTATTTTTTAAGTTTCTTGTAAATGTCTGATCATATGAAGGAACTGAACGCTGCAATGAGGCCCTCCAAAAGTTCAAAAAGAAATTTGATATTGTTGTTAACATTCAGGGAGATGAGCCTCTTATAGAGCCCGAGATAATAGATGGGGTTGTCAAGGCCCTGCAAGTAAGTTCTTTATCCTCTCATGCTAGTTACCGTTCTGCTCCTTCAAGATGAATATGTTATGAAATCACACTTTTTAACAGTCATTTATTGATATTCTGTTCTCTTTTCAACTCATATTGTTTTGTGAACTAGAATGATGAGTTTATGGCAATCAAATAGTCCAAATCATTATGTGGCTGGCTATAGATTTTATTCTTTAGACTTCAGGTTCATTTGTTTTTTTCGTTCTGAATGTAATTGATCGTTTCTTCCCCTTTTTGTTTGATTACTGTTATAGGCTGCCCCTGATGCTGTATTTAGCACTGCAGTTACTTCTTTGAAACCTGAAGATGCATCCGATCCCAATCGGGTGAAATGCGTGGTGGACAGTCATGGTTATGCAATATATTTTTCGAGGGGCTTGATCCCATACAATAAGTACGTTTTACTATAGATTTTAGCATGTCTGCGATATAATATAACACCATCAGCAACTTGACAAATTTTCATGTACACAACACAGGTCAGCCAAGGTCAATCCACGTTTTCCATATCTACTTCATCTTGGTATCCAGGTATCAGCATATCTGTATGTTACAGCACATGTGAGCCTTAATATGTAATGTATCTCCTACTTGTTGCCAACCAGTTATGCCATTCTTGTGTCTTACCAGAGCTATGATGCAAAGTTCTTGAGGAAATATCCGGAGCTTGCACCTACTCCATTACAACTGGAAGAAGATTTGGAGCAGCTTAAGGTCCTTGAGAATGGATATAAGATGAAGGTATTTCTTGGTCATAAGACTCTTCTATGTATTTCGATCAATCTTATTTCATTTGATAAGTTCTTTTTCTCTCTCTTTATCAGTGGGCTGCTAAATAAGGCATCATAATCTGAGTATAGTTAAATCACAGATAATCTGATGTTGGGTGGTCTTTCATGTATATAGATTGACTGGTATTTTGAAGAAATATTTACTTCGAACTCATGATTACCTCTCACAGGTGATCAAGGTTGATCATGAGGCTCACGGTGTCGATACTCCAGAAGATGTAGAGAAGATAGAATCATTCATGCGGGAAAGAAATCTGTCTTAGGACCTGCTTTTGGAAGTGAAAAAAGCGCTATTCAGGCATAAAAACATAAAAGTATTTTTGAATCGCAAAAGCACTTTCTTGGATCGTATAAGTGCTTTCTAGAAAGAGAATGTCTTCATGCTGCATCGTTTTCTTACTGATGATTCAGTTTTGTCTTCCATTTCAGACATATACTGGTACTACTATATACAAGAATTCATTTACTTCCAAGAATCTTGTTCGGTGTGATTGATCCATAACAATATTTGGCAAAAATGTATGTGTTTGTTTTCTAAATAAAATGTATATGTTCTGTTACCAATACAAGAATACCTGAAGCTTTACTCTGCAGCATTTACTGCATGCATGGTTGTCACCCATCAACCTTTCACAACCCCCATGCTTGTCAATTTGAATTTGAAACCTTCACTCTGAGAAAAAATACATGCCAATGTCCTATAGGGAACTCTTAGTTTTAACTTCTTTCCAACACCTTTTTGATGCTGTATATGCTGTCTTCATATAAAACCAGTAAACTCTCACACGACATCAGACACTTAAA
This sequence comes from Prunus fruticosa, assembly GCA_018703695.1. Lineage (NCBI taxonomy): Eukaryota > Viridiplantae > Streptophyta > Magnoliopsida > Rosales > Rosaceae > Prunus > Prunus fruticosa. The sequence goes on along the minus strand of CM031920.1, from coordinate 2,954,689 downwards.
CACAATTCTTAATATGCTAAATTAAGAGGCTAAACAAGCAACTTCAGAAGCTTGTTACATATTAAACTCACGCATGTATCTTAAACCAGTAAACTGTCACACAACATCAAAGACTCAAACACAATCTTAAGAGGCCAAATTAATTATCACAATTCTGTGAGTTGGTTTCATAGTCTCTGGAAAATTCTCCTAATTCACCATTACGATGCATTAAATATGCTATGTCACCCCAACCACCAAGCTTCCCTTTGTAGTAAAGCTATGGTATTGTTGGCCAGTTAGAATACTTTTGTATCCCCTCCATAACTTCATTGTCCGAAAGAATGTCGAAAGTTCCAAATTTGACCTCTTTATTCAAAATGTGAATGGCCAATCTGCAACTTTACATTTGGGCTCCTCGGGGGTTCCTTTCATGAAAAGCATGAGTCGATTAGAGTCAATCAACTGCTGCATCCGCCTTTTCACGGCATCATCAGGGCCAGTTTGCACTTGAATTTGCTCTTGCTCCTGGAAAGATCCATTTTCGTTTTCTAACTCTTGGACTGTCTCAAGGCTAGGTTCTCCAGGATTGGCTGACCCAACAACCCTAGCAACTTTATTGGCCTAACTAGAAGGATCTGCACCTTCTAATGTATCAGTGACCCTTCCATCCTAACCAAAAAAAAAAAAGCACAAACAAAAAATGACAAAGAGAAGAACAAGATACAGAACAATCAGAGAATTGATAAAGGTTTATAACATAAAGCTTCTTCTTCTTTTTTCATGAGCTGCGCGGGGAACAAAGAGCTTCTTTTAATATCTGATATTCACTTCATCTTCCATGTCATTGTCCTCAGATCCTAGTCCTTCTCCATTCACTCAAACAAAGAAAGTGATCCTATTGAACTTCTACCACCCACTCTAACACTCACATTTTGAGTTTGGCATGATAACCTGAGCCTACTAATAAATGTGTTTTTGGATTATAAAAGCATTTTCGAAGAGAAACAGTCCTCCTCCATCCTTTTATTCTTTCCTACTTTATGATTCAGGTTTGTCTTCCATTGCAGACTAATACATATATATATAGAAGAATTCTTTTACTTCCAAGAATTTTGTTCGGTGAGATTGATCCATAACAATATTTGGCAGAAATGTATGTCTTGTTTGTTTTCTAAGTAGAACGTACATCTTCTGTTACTAGTACAAGAAAGCCTGAAGCTTACTCTGCAGCATTTACTGCATGCATGTTTTACCCATCGACCGTTCACAACCCCAAGCTTGTCATTTGAATTTGAAACCTCGACTCTGAGAAAATATACATACCAATGTCCTATGAGGAACTCTTAGTTTTAACTTCTTTCCAACACCTTTTTTATGCTGTGTATGCTGTCTTCATATTTCCTCATCAGTCAGCAAGTCGCACTAAGTTTCAGTAAAGATAAACATGATCACTGTACATGTGGGCGGTCATGTTCAAAGATTGAATCATTGCTTCTCCTTTCTTGTTGAAATTGAATACGGAGATTCCACCGTTGTTCACATCAATGGCACGAAATCTGAACCGTCAACAGCATTGTCAGGATACCAACATTGCATTTTTCTTGATATTTAAACTGCATTGCTGACAACATACCTCTCGGGGCCTAGCCCTAAAGCTGTGCAGATCAGTGCCCTCAAAATTGATTTGTGAGTGATGACTAAAACATGTTCTCCCTGATACATCAGAAAGATATTTGTTTACACATCTATTATATTATCTAAAATTAGCGTCAACAAAAAATATTTGTATCATGATAGCAAAGAAACGATGTCATGTCTCACAGGTGTTAACAAGATCTCCTTCCAAGCCTCTCTGGCTGTTCCCCATAGTTCTCTTACAGGATAGATTCCATTCACATAAAAATTAGCAGGGTCCTCTCTCCATGTTGCATACTCCTTTGGATATCTCTGCTTGGCATCCTCTGCCTCCAAATTCTGAACGTGATTTAGTATGATTCTAGAATGCATGAATTTGGAACAAATTAAAACCAGGAAGTAAAACACGAGCAGACTGACCATTTTTCATGCCTTCAAGGAAAAACAGATGAGCCTCCTTCAGCGAGTCGAGGAAAACGAGCGGCTCCTCCCTCCCTTGCCATATAATTTCAGCAGTGGACTGCATCAGAATTTGGAAACCCACAATTAAAATCTGCTTTGAAATTAAATGCAAGAAGGTCCATAACATACTTCAGAAAGATGTTCAACTTCAAACCTTGGCCCGAGATATTGGACTCGAATAACACTGATCAAAATGCATATTTGCAATGGCTTTTCTGCACCTCTCTGCTTGCATCACTCCAGTTTCTGCCAGGACAGATTGGTTTGAGCTTCCCTGTACATACATCCAGGGTTAAGCTTCAAGAACAGCTCAATATTTTCTATATGAAAGGAAAAAAATAATTGATCACGTTTGATATGCCTAATACAGATGCATAATCTAGAGCAGTGGAAAAAAAAAAACAAACTAAATTCCTTTTATCATAGTTAATTAATTAATTAAGCAACTAACCTGAACTCTACTTTCTTCATTCCAAGAGCTAAGGCCATGCCGGACAAGAGTTACCTTCTTTGATGAAGCGATTGACTTATTATCTGTAAGTGATGTTGTTGCTCTTGTGAAGTCAAATGCACCACCAGTCACAGCAGCATCATTCTCACATTTTACTTGGATAACAAAAGAAAAATTACAGAAAACTATGAACAACCCATCAATCTTTTCAAAATAAAGAATTTGAATTCTGAAGCCATCCAGTGGCACCTTTCTGTGGGAATTGAATGAGAATTTGAAGTAAATAAGAAAAAAAAAAAGGAGATAGAATTGGTCAACTTACCAAAGGTTTGAGGCACATCTGAGCTAGAACTCGAGCATCGAATTCCAAGTGTAACAGAAGAAGAAAGATCAGTCTTGAGCTTTGGATCTGTTCTATTTCTGTAGTGAGATATGGAGATTGGAGATAAAGCAGAGCTGAAACTAAGAATTCCACAAACCATCTTCTTTGACAGCTTGGGGTTCCAGAGATGTTTGTGGGTCACTGTTCCTCAGTTCCACATAACTTCTATTTGGCTGTGGGGATGGTTCCAATGGAATCTAGAGAAATTTTATTTGTGGTCATTATGGTGCATCACAGATATCATAAGGTTGATCCTGGCCGTTGGATGATATCAGAGTGTTATCTGATTGGATGGTCATAATTGATTGGACTGTGTAAATCTTTCTCTTTACTCTTTGGAGTAGATGGAGATCTGCTTTGAATTGGATTTTTAAACAACTGTTTGTAAATAATAACCACCAACATGAGTCAAAAAGACACTAAAGACAATGAGACAAGTAATTCATATATATGAATCTGAGAGAAATATAAGAGGTGGCACTGGCAGTTGGTTATAGTTTCCCTTGAACAATTCTCAAAGAATAAGAAAATTATGAAAAAGACTTTTCCATTCATCCAAACAGTCCTTCCGGTACTGAACACTAGAGCATATTACATTCAACTTCTTTTTTTCTACACTGGGGAAAGATCAAACGAAAACAACAAAATTAAGGTTTTACAACAAACAGAGGATTGAGAACAGTGTAAAGAGTGTAGAGAATAAGCAGAAAATATAATGTTGCTGCAATGATGCCAGCAACAAGAGCTCCTGTTACATGATTGCAGAACTTGTGGATTTGTCCACAGATGGGCAGCCAGCCAGCATGAGTGTTCCCTTTCTTGCCCACTTGAGCTATTGCCAAGGCTGCTGACATGCTTGAAGTAAGTAACAAAGCTACAACCTGTGCAAAATTGTTCAAATCGGAAAAAAGGACCTCAATTTCAGTTCATCATAGGAAAAAAATATACATACAAATATGAAAATAAAAATGCAAAAAATAGAAAGAAAAATACTTTCTTTACCACATCTAGAATGATGACCATGCGCCAAAGCGAACCCTTCGAAGCAAGAAACAGAATCATAAGGTTGTATCCACTTACAATTGCTTCCACAATCACAAAGTACCTTTGCCATGAGCAAACACATTTAAAAATCATAAAATAAAATGATTAGAACATGATTATGAGGAAAAGGATTGATTAGAAACTTGATTAAACTTACATGAAAGCAGGCGAATTGCTGTATTTGGCCTTGAATGTTAAGTTCAAGACATTGGCAGAGTCATGGCTTGTGACCATAACTATGGTGGCAGACAGAGTTGCAGCCAAAGCTAGCAGCCTTAGCACAAAGGTGAAGATCTTCCTAATCTTAGTCATGGAGATCAAATGAGGAAGGAAATAATCCGATGTTTCAGGCTTCAGCTAATAAAATTAGAAGGGTATATAGAGCAAGAGATGTTTAGGGTGTTAGGAGGACAGATAGAGGGTGGGGCACTTGTTTTCTTTGTATTTCTTTACAGCAGGAAGGGTTCGGTTACCTACAAATTTATGAAGATTTTGATCTTAATAACGAGCCAATTAAACATTTACAGAGCAAAAGGGTGTTTCCAGATTTAACCACGTGGTTTACGATTAAGACTCCCATTAATTAGTGGCTTCTATAAACAGTTTCTGTGCATTGCAGGCAGATTCTGGCAACTAATAATATAACTGGTTATGAGGGTAGTTGAACGTCGATTTCCAGATAGACAATACAATATAGCTAGCCAAATTATACATCCATGGAAATTTTGCGCATACACAGACATACACATAGACAGATGCATGCGCGCCACATGATCATTCTTCTCATATTGCATGTTACATTTTTGCATATTGTTTGTGTGATATATTGACTCTCAAACTATGGAGATTATTTTGAATTTATGATGAATGAATTTTTATAAGGATGATTGTGGTGCAAGTCATGCCATATATGTTTCTTTTTAAAGTTAAGGAAACTCCAAAACAGATTCAATTAAGAGTCATGACATGTTTACATCAAAAAATCAAATGTATACGTTGTGCTATAAAACACTATTGTAGCATATCATAGCGTTATATTATTTATCAATTAAACTATAATTGATAAATAATAATTAAACTATAATCAAATGTATGCGTTGTACGAAAGAAATAATAATTAAAATATAATTATCAATTAAAGTAATTAAATAAGGTTAAGATACTTAATTACAAATATTAAAAGAAATAAACTAATTTTGTTTATATAAAAAAGGTGACCTTTCCGGATGCAATTCGCCTGAGTAGATCTTTACACCCAGTGTTTTAATAAAAATAGTATAGCCGGTTGGCTTTACTTTTTTGACACATGGCGCCTAGCCGCTGGGCGGGTCCTTTTTATATATTTATATATCATATACCCGTTTGGCTATACCCGGTTTTTTAAATTTAATTTTTATAAATCGCATAGCCTTGGGTATAGCCGCACGGCTACACTCGTTGTCCCTTATTTTTTTTAAAAATAGTATAGCCGCTCGGCTGTACTAGTTTTTTCCTTATTTAAAAAAATAGTATAGCCGTTCGGCTTTACTGTTTTGACACATGACATCTAGGCACAGGTGGGTCCTTTTTATATATATAATTTTTTTAAAAATAAAACCCTCAAAGTTCGCCGACATAGACTTGTGCCGACGAATTCGTCGGGAGAGGTTTTAAAAATAAAAATTGAAAAAATAAAAATAAATAGTATACTCGATCGGCTATACTTGATTTTTTCCTAATTTTTTTTATAAAAATAGTACAACCATTTGGCTTTACTTGTTGGACACATGGCGCCCAGCCTATGGGCGGGTTCTTTTTATATTTCTATAAATAGTATCTATACGCATTTTCCCTCATTTTTGTTAAAAAATAGTATAGTCGGGCGGTTGTACGGATTTGACACGTGGCGCCTAGGCGTTGGACGAGTCCTTTTTATATATATAAATAGTATAGCCGAACTGCTATACCATTTAAAAAAAAAAAAATTAAAACCGGCCAATTTCCCCCGCATAAATGTGCGCCGACGAACTCTAGTAGGGAGAGGTATTTTTAATTGTTTAATTTTGAAAATATAAATTTGGTTTCTTTACTTATGTTTTTTTGGCCAACTTCTTTAATTTAATATATGTAATTAAATAATATTTTTATCCTTTTTGAATTACTTTAATTAGTCATTATGTTTTAATTATTATTATTTTAGTGAATTATTAAATATATTAAAGACAATTACATTTCTCTAGAGCCCAAGAGCTACACGATTATACTCTTTATATATATAGTGAGATCCTTTTTTCTCTGATTTTCATTTATCAATAAAAGTTGTTTAGAGCATTATCCATTACTATTAGGGCATTACTTGAGTCTCTATTGCCCCATTTTGATTTTTACTTTTTCAGAGTTATTACTCGTATTAAGATTTTAGCACTTTCACGTTTAATAATGTATTATACACATACGTACGTATTTTTAATAATACATTCGTGTTCTGCAAATGTCTTAAAGACTACTAATTATGAATGAATGTGAGAGACTAAGATTATTTCTTACTTATTGTAACAAAAATACAAAATGGTGATTTTGAGACTTGCAAATTAATATCTATATATAGTATATCCGCTAGGCTATAGTCGGTTATAATTTTTTTTTTTCAAAACATAGTATAGTCGTGCGGATTTTAAATTTTTTTAAAAAGAGAATTGTATAGCCGCTCGGCTATACTCAGGTTTTTCATTTTTTTATTTATGTATAAAAATAGTACAGCCTCCTGACTTTAATTTTTTGACGCTCCCGTGATGAAGAATCTTTTTGTATAAAATCGTCAATTTTTAAGATGGAGAATCAATGAAAATGAATTTTGTAAAAACATTTAAAACCTTAAGAGATATTTGTGTAATTTCTAAAACCTCAAACAGTTTTATAAAAAAGCCGAAAATCTTAAAAGGTGTTAATGTAAATAATTCAATTTTGTTTGTTTGTTTGTGAAGCATGAAACCCCGAATTGCGTTTTCCTTGACTTTACAATAGTATAGATGAAATATCACTGCATTAATTAAGACTTGTTACATTATAGAAATAGTTTTACTGGCAGAAAAAAAAAAAAATAGAATCCAAATTCTCACAATTTTTTTGTTATTGTTTTGGTTGCTCTTCTCTTTGGCTTGAACCGCCTCTATGTCCTGAAGACAGGAAGCAACGGCGGCAAAAAATAAGACGATCCATACCCGCAAGTGCTAATAAAACGACAGTTCTCTCTCTTTTTTCTATTTTCAAACCCCGCAACCTCACCTCTTTTGAAGCTTCCTCTGAACCTGAACAGTGAAAAGCTCTGCTAGGGTTTTGCTCACTCGCAAACGCACCGTTCAGTCGGGCAGAAAGAACCGAACCAGACCTAGGGTTTCGAATTCCAATCCGCAACCACATTCATGGACGAGGAGCCCGAGTACGACGACCAGCAGTACAACGACGACGACGAAGATGAAATCACGCAGGAGGACGCCTGGGCCGTCATCTCAGCCTACTTCGAAGAGAAGGGTTTGGTGCGTCAACAGCTCGACTCATTCGACGAGTTCATTCAGAACACAATGCAGGAAATTGTCGATGAGTCGGCCGATATCGAGATTCGCCCCGAGTCGCAGCACAACCCGGGCCACCAGCCTGATTTCGCCGAGGTAGATTGTCCTTTGTTCAATCCTATATGAGATTGAGCTTCATGGTTTCCATGAATTTAGGGCTAACAATTAGCGTATGAAAACTAAAATTTTAAGTATATTGCAAGCTAGGTTTCCTTCTCACATTTGTGTATTTTTAGGAAATTAAAGTAGAATTTGGAGCATGTTTGGTGGTTATGTTCTTTGGCTCTTTAATACTGTTGGGTTGGATTGCAGACTACATATAGGATTAAGTTCGGTCAGATTTATTTGAGTAAGCCCATGATGACCGAGTCCGATGGAGAAACTGCAACCTTATTTCCCAAAGCTGCCAGGTTGAGAAATCTAACGTACTCAGCACCCTTGTATGTGGATGTCTCAAAGAGCATTGTAAAGAAAGGACATGATGGTGAAGAAGTCACCGAAACTCAGGATTTCACCAAAGTATTCATTGGAAAGGTGTGTAATGTGAACGTTTTAGTAATGATGTATGAATTCAACATTGTTAACAAATTCATTCAATTGCTGTATATTATCAGGTTCCTATAATGCTTCGGTCTAGTTATTGCACATTGTACCAGAATTCCGAAAAAGATTTAACAGAGCTGGGAGAATGTCCATATGATCAAGGTGGATATTTTATTATAAATGGGAGTGAAAAGGTTCTGATTGCCCAAGAGAAGATGAGCACCAATCATGTCTACGTGTTCAAAAAGAGGCAGCCTAACAAGTATGCCTATGTGGCGGAAGTTCGGTCTATGGCGGAGTCCCAAAACAGACCGCCCAGTACAATGTTTGTGCGGATGCTTGCTAGGACTAGTTCTAAAGGGGTAATGAAGTTGATTGTGGCAATTTTGTTCTTTTGTTTATGTTGTATGTTTTATTTATATGGATTTTGTTTGCGGGCATTTATATTATTGCAGGGTTCTTCTGGACAATACATCCGTGCTACTCTTCCATACATTCGAGCTGAAATTCCTATTATTATTGTGTTCCGAGCTCTCGGATTTGTTGCTGATAAAGACATATTAGAGCATATATGTTATGACTTCTCTGATACTCAGATGATGGAGTTGCTTAGACCTTCTCTGGAAGAAGCATTTGTGATTCAAAATCAACAGGTGTCTCTCTCTGTCAAGTTATTTTGCGGAGTTTACAGATGTCTTGATTCCCTTATAGTCAAATGGTATATTATTCTCTCCTGTTGCAGGTTGCACTCGACTATATTGGAAAAAGAGGTGCAACTGTTGGTGTTAGTAGAGAAAAGAGGATCAAGTATGTGTTATCTTTGTAAATTTGCAGGGCCTCAAGATGTTTTGCATAACCTTCTGTAGTGCTCATGAGATTATTATCTTATGCATCGTATGCACAGGTATGCAAAAGAGATCCTTCAAAAGGAAATGCTTCCACATGTTGGTGTTGGAGAATTTTGTGAGACAAAGAAAGCTTACTATTTTGGGTAGGTTTTACTGGTAGGACACGCATTAGCATTAGGGTGGCTTCTGAATTGTGTACTGAATACATGCTGTTTCTTGTACCAGATATATCATTCACAGGCTTCTACTGTGTGCACTTGGTCGGAGGGCAGAAGATGATAGGGATCATTATGGCAACAAGAGGCTGGATCTTGCTGGTCCCTTACTGGGAGGCTTGTTTCGAATGGTTTGTTTTCTGGTGGAAATTGGAGGCTATATGAAATTTGTTTTGTCATTATTTTGTTGACCATAGAATTGTATATGCAAGTGCAGTTATTCAGGAAGTTGACTAGGGACGTGAGAGGTTATGTGCAAAAGGTTCCTTGCATGAACTGTTGACTTATTTAAGTTGCTGTAATTATTATATTTGGGTTTATACCTACACAATCCATGCATGGTGCAGTGTGTCGATAATGGAAAGGAACTTAACCTGCAATTTGCTATCAAAGCTAAAACAATCACTAGTGGCCTCAAATATTCACTTGCTACTGGGAACTGGGGGCAAGCAAATGCAGCTGGTACAAGGGCTGGAGTGTCACAGGTACTTTTATCATTTTTCTTTTAATTTCTGCTATTGAGTTTGGCAGTTATAATTCCATCATGCTTTGGTCAGGTTGTTTAAATGTGGGGTGGGCTTGTATTGGTCGATTTGAGCTTATCAATTGTATAAAATCATGTACCAAATTCATTAATTTGGAATTCAAATTTTTTTAACAGGTGTTAAATCGTTTGACATATGCGTCCACCTTGTCACATTTGAGAAGGCTAAATTCTCCCATAGGGCGTGAAGGTAAAACTACTTTCTGGCTTCTTCTGTGTATTGTATAGTTAAGGTTCAACTGTAAGGCCTTTGGATTGCAAATACAATTATCATCTCAATAAGGTGAAAAGCTTTTGGCGTCGTTTCTTGCCCCTGAAATCATCATGTTGCTACCTACATGTGGCTTGTCATTGTGAATTTCTCCTCCTTCCCTTTAATTGAGGTTTCTTTTATCAGGGAAATTGGCCAAACCACGGCAGTTGCATAACTCGCAGTGGGGGATGATGTGCCCAGCTGAAACACCTGAAGGACAAGTGAGTATTGTGTGTTAAATTTCTGAATGCGTAAGTTACTTTGAGAAACCCTTTCTTTCTGTATGTGGCACTTAAGTATTTATCTGGCTGTTACACCAGGCATGTGGACTTGTAAAGAATCTTGCGTTGATGGTATACATCACAGTAGGATCAGCTGCATATCCAATATTGGAATTTTTGGAAGAATGGGGCACAGAGAATTTTGAGGTTTGTACTAGTAGTTCTAATGAATGTTGGCTTTCTATTTTCATTCGTTATTTTGACAATCTTCTTTAAATTGATTGTAGGAAATTTCCCCTGCAGTTATTCCCCAAGCCACGAAAATTTTTGTTAATGGCTGTTGGGTTGGTATACATCGTGATCCTGAAATGTTGGTGAAAACATTAAGAAAGCTAAGGCGACGGGTCAGTATCCATTTTATTTTATTTCTTTATTAAAATTTAATTTTGGGTAGATGTCACGCCAAAGGAACAAACTGCAATAGTTGAAACATTGGATTTTATAAGTAGTCCGAGTCTTCTTAGATTACACCATTTCTGTATCTTTTTTTTTCTCTTCATATTATTGTGCTTTGTTCTTACCTGCCCAATCTTCCTAATGCAATGCAATTTGGGTCCATATGAGTTCTGACTTGTGAAATCCCACGTGTTAATGTCACATTAAACGTTATAGATGCTGATTACTATATACTTCTGCATTAAACGTTATAGATGCTGATTACTATATACTTCTGCAGGTTGATGTCAATACTGAAGTTGGGGTTGTCAGAGATATCCGTCTTAAAGAATTGCGGATATATACTGATTATGGCCGTTGCAGTCGTCCATTATTCATCGTGGACAAACAAAGGCTTCTCATAAAGAAGAAAGATATTCATGCATTACAGCAGAGGGTTAGCTAGCTGAAATCTTCAACTATTTTTTTTTGGACTTCCAGTGTTTACAGGAATCTACCCTTATGTTTTCAGGAAAACCCTGAAGATGGTGGCTGGCATGACCTTGTAGCAAAGGGATTTATAGAATATATTGATACGGAAGAAGAGGAGACTACAATGATTTCCATGACAATTAATGTGAGTAGTTCTCATTGGAAAAAATGCATCATGATTTTATTCTGGATTAAAAACAGACCTGTAGAACCCGTAGGGCATTGATGATCTCAATTTCTAAAAACTTGTACCCAGGATCTTGTACAAGCAAGGCTCAATCCTGAAGAGGCATATTCTGACACTTACACTCATTGTGAAATTCATCCATCGCTTATTTTGGGTGTTTGTGCTTCAATTATACCATTTCCCGATCATAATCAGGTAAATTTGTCATGCAAGTGATTTTATGTGTTTGATATCTTATTCATTTGTTATTCCATCTACTTATTTGTTTGTTGTGATCAGTCTCCACGTAATACGTATCAATCTGCTATGGGCAAGCAAGCTATGGGAATTTATGTCACCAATTATCAGTTCCGAATGGTATGATTAGGTTCCCCCTATTGTAATTATGTATTCTCTATTTTCTTTTTCGTGAATGTTACAGTTGATTAGAAACTATGGTAAGTTACTTCTTGTTGTTTCACTCAGGATACACTGGCGTATGTTCTGTACTACCCTCAGAAGCCCCTTGTCACTACACGAGCCATGGAGCATCTTCATTTCAGGCAGCTTCCAGCTGGCATCGTAAATATTTAACTTTGTTTTGCATGTTTCTCTTTTTTCTTCATTTCAGGCAGCCTCCAGCTGGCATCACCAAATGTTCATTTCCCCCCTGAACATTTTAAAGTCAATTAAGGATATGAACTAATTTTTTTCACCAATGACCCTCCCTACCGCCTAAATCATTGACATTTCATCCAAATTTCAGTTAAAAAATAATTAAAAACATAAAAAAAACTATAATATAAAACATAAAACACAAAAAATAATTTAAAACTAAGATTAACTCTTCTCACCCGCAGCCTGCCACCCCCTCCCATCCGCCATCATCCACACATCACCTCTCTCGCTATCTCACACACATACACACTCCCAACCAAAACAAATTATCCCACCCCAGAAATCTACTCTACACACCCACCAGCCACCTCCAACCAATTTAAAGTGGGAAATGACTAATTTGCCCTCATATTTAACGGTAAATTGGATGAAATGTTGATGATTTAGACAGTAAGGTGGACATTGGCGAAAAAAATTAGTTTGTATCCTTAACTGACTAAGAAAAAGTTCAGTGGGGAAATCGAAAATTTGGTGATGGTTCTGGGGGCAATTTGGCAGTTTTAAGTTTTCTAATTTCGTCTGCTAATGATTCCTTTTCTTTGTTCCACTCTGCATCAGAATGCTATTGTTGCCATTTCTTGCTATTCTGGTTATAACCAGGAAGATTCTGTCATTATGAATCAATCCTCTATAGACCGTGGATTCTTCCGGTCAATATTCTTCCGCTCTTATAGGTCAGTTTATCTCTAACTGGTATTCTGAGTACATGTAATTATATTTTTCTACAATGTATTAACTTCCTGTCACAGGGACGAGGAGAAAAAGATGGGGACCCTTGTCAAAGAGGATTTCGGGCGTCCAGACAGAGCAAATACCATGGTGAGAGTTTTATTTTTTAGTTTATGTGTCTAATGCTATGCCGGTGTAAGTGTTGGACGCTATACTAAGATTTGATTTTACAGGGCATGCGGCATGGTTCTTACGACAAGTTGGATGATGATGGTCTTGCACCTCCTGTAAGTATATGTAAATTTGTTTTTCAATGATTTTCTGTCCACCTATCCTGTGAAACAAATTTTATCTAATCAAGTTCTCATTGATATGATCTTAGGGAACTAGGGTTTCAGGTGAAGATGTTATCATAGGAAAGACCACTCCCATGGCTCAGGATGAGGCACAAGGGCAAGCTGCTTCACGATACACACGGCGTGACCATAGCATAAGCTTACGCCACAGTGAAACAGGGATTGTGGATCAGGTTAGCTTTATGTGAAATGATTTCTCTTCTTTTATTTATTTATTTTTGAAACAGATTCTGTTGTGCTTTCTTACAAAGCTGAACCTGCTCTGTGCCATATAATAGGTTCTACTGACGACTAATGCTGATGGGTTGAGGTTTGTGAAAGTAAGGGTGAGATCTGTTCGGATACCACAGATTGGTGATAAATTTAGCAGTAGACATGGACAGAAGGGGACAGTGGGTATGACTTATACACAAGAAGACATGCCATGGACTGTGGAAGGGGTCACCCCTGATATTATCGTGAACCCACATGCTATTCCTTCTCGAATGACCATTGGTCAGCTTATTGAGTGTATCATGGGGAAGGTTGCAGCTCACATGGGGAAGGAAGGAGATGCAACTCCCTTTACGGATGTGACTGTGAGTTGCACTTGCTCTTGAAACATGCCTCTGTAAATTTCTTATAGAATTTCTTACTTGTACCTGTCATAACAAATTGCAGCCAATTCTTTGTTGTGGGATTTTGGAGATTCTCATCTATTATGATTTTTTTGTTAGGTGGACAATATTAGCAGAGCTCTTCACAGCTGTGGGTATCAAATGCGTGGGTTTGAGACCATGTATAACGGCCACACAGGCAGGCGGCTTAGTGCTATGATATTCCTTGGCCCCACATATTACCAGAGGCTGAAGCATATGGTTGATGACAAGATCCATTCCCGTGGGCGGGGTCCAGTACAGATCCTCACAAGGCAGCCTGCTGAGGGACGATCTCGTGATGGTGGTCTGCGATTCGGAGAAATGGAGCGAGATTGCATGATTGCTCATGGCGCTGCTCACTTTCTGAAAGAGAGATTGTTCGACCAGAGTGATGCATATAGGGTTCATGTCTGTGAGCGTTGTGGGTTAATAGCTATTGCAAATCTCAAGAAGAATTCATTTGAGTGCAGAGGTTGCAAGAATAAAACTGACATTGTTCAGGTGAATATTTCTACTTCTCTGGTGTATTCCAGACCTCTCTCTCTCTCTCTCTCTCTCTCTCTCTCTCTCTCTCTCTCTCTCTCTCTCTCTCTCTCTCTCTCTCGTGTCAAGAGGTTAATGCTAACCCACTTTTACATTATGTATATGTAGGTATACATTCCCTACGCTTGCAAGCTGCTCTTCCAAGAGCTTATGTCCATGGCTATAGCACCAAGAATGCTCACAAAGGACATCAAGCCCGCCAAAGACCAAAAGAAGAAAGGAGCCTGATATGCATATATGCAAATGCATATGATTGATGGCAAAAAAGACCTCCATTTTCTGAAGTTTCGGTATGCTGCAGCTAAGTCAGAACAACTCCTTTGAAAAAAAAAGCATGAAGGTGAGGATTGGAGGCTGTAAATCGTGCCACAATGAAAACATGCTGGAGACTACTCCAAGAGTGGGAGACCGAATCAGAAGATTGGTCAGTTCCTATTAATTTCGATCGAGTATATGGCACAAAGTCTTGCATCGGTTCAGCTGTAGTATTTCCGTGAGGTAGTTCTGTTTTCTTCTCATTTCACGTGAGGAGAGGGATTTGTAATAACTTGAACTGTAATTTATTGTATTTTAGCTGTTACACTATCAAATATAGATAAATCTATACGCCACATTTCAGTTGTAATGTGCTTTCCTAAGTTGTCAAAGCAGAATTCTGTTATCCGTTTCGGTGGTTAGTAAAACAAAAGCATATTAATCTTATGAATTATCAGATTCAGATCTATATTTTAGAAGTTACTCCAATAATATTTTCATGTGGACGGAGATTTCACAAATAGGTTAAATTTTATACAAACTAAAAAATATCAATATTGAATGTGTTTGAAATAACTGGTTGTTGTATATTTGAAATAATCATTTGTTTCTTCCTGTTCTGGCCTAAATCAATCTTAGCATTTATGAATTCTAAGTATTTGAACAACCAATTTTAACTTATAACTTCATCTAATAAATTCTTGGATTTAGCAAAGAACCTACTAGGGTAGTTGTTTAGAGTATATGCTCTTTCAGGCAAGGTTCTAGTTTGAATCCTAGTAAATCCTTGGATTTAGCAAAAGACTTACTAGTGTAGTTGTTTAGAGTATATACTCCCTTAGGTAAGGTCCTAGGTTTGAATTCTAGGCATTCCAGATGTAGTGTGTGTGAGTTTAATATATTATTAGTATGAGATAAAAGGTACTAAAAAAATCCTTAGATTTGAAATCAATAAATAGGTTTACTTTCGTCCAAAAAAAATATATAGGGTTACAAACGAGCTAGCCCATACAGTCTACAGCTCAACATTTGGTCCAAGTTGGGTTCACCATTTCAGGCCCACCTTAGGCCTATTAGAACTTACCAATAATCTTAGGCCTGCAACATAAACGACAGCGTTTCGAGACATGTCAAGTTGTTGTCTGCAACCCCCCGCCGTGCGTGCTGGAGACAGAGACAGAGACCGCGACAGAGAGGAGGATGGAGAGCACAGTGGAAGTAGACAAAGGGCCAGTCCCGGAGCACCAATCCATCGCTGCTGCCCAACCACCACCCTCCCCTTCCGGTCAGTCTCTTCCCATTGTATGACCGCATAATAACAAACAACATCGACTTTAATATCAATCAGAGACTCTGTTATGTTCTATTCTCGAGTGCGATGTGTTTCGTTTTATTTGGGGTTTCTCTTATACTTAGAAAGGCGTTGTGTTGTTAATTTTATTTTTTGTTTAAGTTTGCCCACTGGACAACTCACCTGTCTTGCTTTGTTATTTGTCTCAAAATTTTCCAACTTTCTATGTTGGCAACTTTTTCATCAAAGGATTTATAGATTAGGGGCTGAGCAGGAATAGGAATGAATCAGGGATAGTTTGGGTTAGGATGCATTGCTAATTTGCTACCATACCAGCATAAATAACTATCAAATCAGATCCCATGGCTACCTTATTGGAACTGCTGAATTACTAAATGTTGATCTTTAGATTCCTCGGAAGAATGTTCCATAGAGCCTTTCATCTCAGCTTTGACGCATAGTGAAAGGTTTTTTTTTGATCTGATGAGCTAGCTAATTGTGATGCAGAAATAGCTCAAATGGTTTGTGGTTCTTGCCGTCGCCTGCTTAAATATTCACAAGGAGCCAGACATGTTCAATGCTCATGCTGTCAGACAGTCAACTTTGTGCTAGAAGGTTCTTCTCTCTTCCTCTTTCACTTGGATACTTGGTGTACCTAGTAAGCAACGTTCTCAGTCTCATTCTCTCCTCTTTTTCCTTTTCCAAAATTGTTGTAGGTTTTCTTACTTCCTGTTATCTTGTGATGATACTGTACGCCTAGCGCAAGTATTGCCAGAATTTTATAACAATGTAAAAGGAGAAAGAGAGACTGCAGTTGCAACTTCATTCAAAGAAGCAGTGCATGACCCCAAAATAATCTGTGATCTATAACTAACATTAAATATAGAATTTGTGCAATACCTGATCTTTTGAGTTGATTAGGGTGATGCAATCAATTCTTTTTCTTGTAAAAATTGTTATGCAATTTCGAAGGTCCCTATGCAGTGTGCAATAGTTCAGCACTAAACCACAAGTGCCAATGGACTTAAAATCGAGTCATCGTTATGCAATTACTATCATGATGGTACTATGTTCTATTTTTTAACCCATTCTTCTTTTATCAGCTGATCAGGTTGGACAAGTTAAATGTGGTAGTTGTGCAGTGTTGCTGATGTATCCATATGGAGCTTCATCCGTCAGGTGTTCCTCTTGCCAGTTTGTGACAGAAATTGGAGTAAGTAAACAATTACATGGCAAAAGAATAGATATCTCTCCTCTCCCCCCACCCCCCGGCAAAAAAAAAAAAAAAGAAGAAGAAGAAAGATTTCCTTTGAAATAAAAATTAGAAGAGGTTATGGGATTTGTAGGCTTTCGCATGGGTACAATAATGAAAGTTCTATTTATTTTTTTTGCTTCATATTTATAGACATCATGTTGTTCTTTCATTGGTAATAGTTATTATTATAAGTGAGAATAATAAGAAAGTACTTTTAAAACAAAATGTATTGTCATTTGTATATAGTTGTTGTAAATAGATCAGAATGCAATTGCTTGTGTTTCATATGTATGACTGGATGTGAAATGTTTTTATCTGTAGGAACACAACAAGCGTCCTCCATGGTCTGTTCAACAGGGGCAACCACCTCCCCCTGCCAATCCTGTTCATTAAACTGCTTATGTGAGGGGTGCCTAGAAATAATAGAGAGGAAAATTTGTGACTAATTTTAAACATTTTGCACATGCAGCATGTAATAATGTGGTACTGTATATGAAATTCAACTTTACACCTATGGCAGAAACATGTACCATATCATATTGCAAGAATTAATAAACGAAACATCTTTTAGGGGGAAAGAGTAACTGGAGACTTGAGCTCAAACAGTTGAATTTTCATTCAATCATCAGTCGGGATGTCCTTGTCACTCTCCAGAAACGAGCCAACAGTCTTTCTCAGAATGCTGAAAGTTCTGTCATCCTGAGTTTATAAACAGAAAATGTGGTTTTGAGACATGTTCGCATATACATTGGAGATATCAGTACAAGCTTCTTCTGTTTAGCAATTTTATCAGTACAAGCCTTCTCATGCTCGGATATCAGACTCCTTTCTTTCTTTCCTGACATGACATCAACCCATCAGAAAATTTTGGTGTATTCGATTTCACTATAAGGAGGAGTAAAGGGGTTTTGTTGCTTACTGAGTTGTTCATATCGTGTGTATAGCCAAAAGGTCCAAATTCATGCTGCGAATGGAGATGGCCAGTTTAGGTTGCTGAACTTAGAAAACTAATCTCAGTACAACAGTACATGTACTGACGTCTCTATATTGAAATTATCATTATCAATCATCATCTCCATTGTGATGATCACTTCAACAAAAATGTTTAAACTGAGTCCATAATGTGCTGCTGTCGTAATTATATTCTCCGTACCATATGGAAATCTGTGGAACCAAACGCCTCAACCCTCGGCAAAACATGTGCATGGATTTTAAAATTCATTAATCAATTAGATAAGCAATTGAGATGCTGACATTAGGAATTCACAATTTGTTTTTAATGTGTGTAATTCATGGTTTCTAACTTTTTCTTTCGTCTGAGCTAACTCAAAGTTCACAGAGCCCATGAGGTCTGTTAAAACATTGAGGCCACTTCAAGCAACAGAGAAAACTAAAATAATATGATACGAAAGATAATCGAACCGCTTCTGCTAAAAAGAAAAAGGCAAAAGCGACGGTTAAAGACAAATTAGCTCACAAAATTGGATTGGAAGTATGCAAGAGTCACAAAGAAGAGAAGACTAAAAAATTTCGGAAGTGGGGCTCAATGAAATAGCGCAAACTTGAAAGCAAAGGAAAAATCACATTAATTAACTTCCTTTATTTGGGACACAAAATCACCAAAATATTCCTGCTCTAGTTTTTAATGATAATTTATTGTTTAAGAAATGGAAAAAATAATATTGATTAATATGGTCCATTTTTTTTATTATTTATTTATTTTAATACAAGAAATTTTCTACTTTAATCTAATATATACTACGGAGGTGCAGAGAGTGAGGGAACGCATCCGCTCTCAACCAACTTGGCTAAGCTCATGCCTGCAAATATGCCCGTCGTTTTTTCTCTCACAAACACAAAGCCAAACACCAAGCTCTACACAACCATGAACAATGTCTCATCTTTGGAGTTCCTAAAATTGGATTCTCGCAAGCTATGGTACCCCTCAACTATGTATATATTTTGTGTGTGTGAATATTCACCTTCCTAATTCCATTGATATGCTCTTGATTTTAGAGACAAGAAAGAAAGAAAAAAAATATGTTTGTAGGTTCTCTATTTTATGACATAATATCTATGCATTATATGTCATATTGAAAACAGCTCGTATGTTAGAATTGTAACCAATTTGGTGTTTGGTGTTTGCATGAAGTATAACCAATTTTTAATAATATAGTTATTTGTTTATGGGATCATAGATGTCATTCCTTCTAACTAGGAGCGGAGTTAGAATTGTAAGACTGGGGCGAGATAGAGAAACAAACATATCAAATACATATAAATGTTTAAAACACGTGTTAGAACTAAATTTTCAAAATTAGTTATGTCTAATTATTTTTAAAGGGGCCATTAATTTAAATTACAAGTTGTGGTGAACCAAGAAATTGGTATGCTTTTGATTGATTGATTTATATAAATAGAAGCAATAGTCTAACTATTTTATTGGTAAGTGATATCCTCCTCCCTCCCCTTCTCTAATCTTATTGGTAAGGACAAAAAAAATGCGCTTGCAACTTCTCTATTTACATATATTCAATTTTTTTTCTCTCTTATGACATAATACATTTGTATTTGTTTTGAACTTCTTTGACATCATCACCTTTTTTTTTCTTTTTGTATTTAACATGGAAAAGGGAGCAGTGAATCATAGTTTGAAGATTTCGAGGATGAAGAAATAACGAAGGAACAACTTAGGAGTTTTATTGGTATGCTTTTGAATTTTCTATTTTTATTCTAATACAAGCGATAGTCTAACCTATAAATAGAGGTGAGTTTCTCACACACACTACCAAAGTGTCATGGGAGTTCGAACATAGAGACCAATGGTATGCAAGTCAAAGTCATTTTCCACTAGGCTAGCCCTCATTGATTTTTTTTTTTTTTTTTAAATAAAAATGTGCCAACAACTTCTCTATTTACATATAGTCATTTATTCTCTCTTATGACATAATATCTATGTATTTGTTGTTATTCTATGTAACGTGCTCACAATATTGATTTTTGGGTTTTATCATCTTCATTCATTCATTATCTTTTAAAAAATAATAACAATAAATGATTTTTTTATTACTTTTATTATATTTAACAATGGATCAATAAATTGAACACAGGTTAATATAAGTATTGTTTACATGTGGGTAAGCATATTTCCCAACTATGCCCTTACAAGTACGATGACCCAAAGAAAGCAACTCTTGGCGAGGGTTGTATGGTTGTTTGTATTATTGGTTGCTGTCTCCTTAGAGACTCGTGTTGATTGTGACCTAAGCATAGGATGTGCAATTCTCAAGGATTGTCCAATCTGGGGAAAGCAAGGTGAACACTTGCCTTTGATCTGCTCAAAACGTGAGGGGAAACATAATCCTCCTGCTTTTACTTGCGACCATGATACGGTTCTTTTTCTTCAAACTAATGTCCATTGAAATGGTACTAGTACTCTAGAGTTAAAGAAAAAGTTTGAAGACTATCTACATGGTGTTTTGTTTTTATCGCAAATGAATTGCCATTTGTAGCACATCGTTTATTATATTCTTGTCCTTGAAGATGTGAGAACCCATCTATTTAGAAAATGTCTCAAGTAAAAGGTGGTTTTATTATCTCAACATTGTTCTTCTCTTATGGGGTTAGTATTCTTTATTTTAATTAGAAGACTTGGTAAACAACCATGCAAAGTAATTGATGTGGAAGCATGTTCATTCTAATCTTACACCTTTACAATGCATTCGAACCGTCAAATATACTTGGAACCCTTTAGGGGAAGGGAGATATCACTGAAGCCAAAGGGGGTTAAAAACATCGTCGAACTTGACTTTCCGGGTTGCATTTTTTATATGCTTGACATGATTGATATCCATTGATGAGACAGGCCACGACCTCTGCTCAAAGTATTGATATGAAAGTCGGGAATCAAAACCAGTCAAAACTAGCGCAAACTTGAAAAGAAAAGGAAAAGGAAAACCCACATTAATTAACTTCCTTTATTTGGACTCAAAATCACCAAAGAGTATTCATGTTCTAGTTGAAAAAACGAAAATCCTAAACGGAAAATCAAAACTAGAAATTAATGTCCTGCTTATTAAAGAAGCATGCATTGGGGTCTATTAGTTTTTAATGATAATTTATTATTCAATCAAGACTGAAATGGGAAAAATAATATTAATCCACCCCACGCCTATATAAGAAGTAAATAAGAATCGCCCTTCTTTCATTATCTCACAATTCACCCTAAAGCCAAACCGGTCGTTTTTTTTTCTCACAACCATAAAGCCAAACCCCAAGCTCTACAGAACGCAGTAATGGACCACGTCTCGTCTTTGGAGCGCCTGAAATTGGATTCCC
This sequence comes from Prunus fruticosa, assembly GCA_018703695.1. Taxonomy (NCBI): domain Eukaryota; kingdom Viridiplantae; phylum Streptophyta; class Magnoliopsida; order Rosales; family Rosaceae; genus Prunus; species Prunus fruticosa. The sequence goes on along the minus strand of CM031920.1, from coordinate 2,933,442 downwards.
AGTCGGAGATGCTCGATAAGGACGGAGGGGAAAATGACCTTTTCTCTCCAGCTATGGTCCCCCTCAACTGCGATACGCCAATAATCGGTTTGTATGCTTTAAATTTTATGCCTCAGCTTTTGTGTATGAAATTTTTTATTTTTTACCTTATGTCCTAGTGCTCCTGTATGCTCTTGATTTTTGTTTTTAGGGTTTGTGAGGAAGATTACATGAAATTTGCATCAGCTTTGTGTGGCTTGGAGAAAAGGAAGTGTCGTATACTTAATAATTTATAGTTAGTTGGGATCATAGATGTCATTATTTTTAACTTCTTTGACATCATCACCTTTTTCCTTTTTCCTTATATAAATCACTCAAGTTTTAATTGTACTTACTGGTTCTCTGTCATCTGCTGCTCGGGTGGAATTTGAGCCACTTTTTCCTCCTTAGGTGCACCCTTTTTCTTGTTGCTCTTTTTATCCTTTTTATCCTTCCAACTCTCTGCTCTATTCTTCCAAATTGGACTCCCATATTCATCATTTAATTCTTCAAAGATAACAAAATAAGATAATTATAAATACAAAAATGAGACAAGGGGACTAAATCATGCAAGAAAAAAGAAATATGACTGACCACTATCCACTGCAGACGCATTGCTGACGTGCCTAGCATGAATTCCGATATCCTGCTTAAACAAATATAAAAATTAGCAAGCTGTAAGAAACCTAATATTCTTAAACACACTGAGTATAAACAAAATATTATCTCATTCTATTTTTTTTGTATTTAACAATGTAATTGCATGGAAACAGGGAGCAAGGCTGATGAATCAGAGCCTGAAGAACTCTGTGATGAAGAATTTCTGTCTAATGAATCGGAGGTTGACGAACTTATTGGTAAGCTTTTGATTTCTCTATTTACATATATTCATTTTCTTTAATCTCTTATGACATAACATCTATATTATGCCAAAAAATTTGAATTAGTTTTTGAAGATGATTTTTCCTAGCCAATTTATTTTGGTGTGTGCATGATGCATAGCAGATATTTAATAATATCGTTATTTGTTGATGGGATCATAGATGTCATTCCTTCTAACTTCTTTGACATCATCACTTTTTTTCTTTTTGTATCTAACAATGTAATGGCATCGAAACAGGGAGCAAGGTTGTTGAATCCAATTCTGTTGAATCAGAAGTTGATGAATTGGAGACTGATGAATTGGAGCCTGGAAAACTTATTGGTAAGCTTTTGATTTTAGGTACAAAAGAAAAATAAAAAAATGTGCCTACAGCTTCTCTACTTACATATATTTGTTTTTTTCTTCTTTTTCTAATCTCTTATTACATAACATCTATGTATTTGTTGTTATTCTATGTAATCTGCTCGCAATATTGATTTTTGAGTTTTATCATTTTCATTTATTCATTTTTAAAAATAACAATAATAAATGATTATTTTTATTTCTTTTATTGTATTTAACAATGGATCAAAAAATTGCACACAGGTCATGAATGTGAGTATTGTTTAAAGGTGGGTGATCACTTTACGCAACTATGCCCTTACAAGCATAATGTCCCAAAGAACGCAATTGTTAGCACTAGGTGTGTGGTTCTTTGTAATCGTTGTGGTTGCCAGTTTAGAGACTCATGTTGTTCCATTTGTGGCCGAAGCGATGGATGTGCACTTCTCATGGATTGTTTAAATTGTGGGAAGAAAGGTGAACACATGACTTATATGTGTCCGAGCCACAAGCGGAATCCCGTTCGCTCACACATAATCATGGACGGCGGCATTGTGTCTCCACCTTTGCAAATCCACCAGCCAAAGCCAATCAGTATGTTTTTCCTCTTTCGTTTAATTTTATAAGGATGAAGATTATGCGCAATTTAATTTTATGCCCCATATTTTTTGTATGATAAATTCGCTATGAGATTACTTACATTTTGGTTCTAGTAGAATTTCGTCGCGTACAATATCCTACTTTTATTTGTTTACTTTTAGATGAAAATTATTTTTGAGAGTGTATTTCTCAACAAAATATTTGTGTTGCACGTTTCTGTTTTATTTTTGGGAAATAATTGAAGATGGTGGCATGGCTTTGCTAATTGATCAAATTTAGATATAATTGATTTATCATGGTTGTCGTTAGGTGGAAGCACGTTGCAGATGACATTTTCTCCATGTAATATTCATTGTGTGGTTTAGAAAAAACGAAGTGTTGCTTTTATATTATTTTTGTTGGTGTAATTATAGAGGAGGTATATATCATGCCAAAATTTTGTATCAGTTTTTGAAGATGATTTTTTCCAGCCAAGTTGTTTTGGTGTGTGCATGATGCATAATATCGTTATTTGTTGATGGGATCATAGATGTCACTCCTTCTAACTTCTTTGGCATCATCACCTTTTTTCATTGTGTATTTAACAATGTAATTGCATGGAAACAGGGAGCAAGATTGATGAATCGGATACTGATGAACTTATTGGTAAGCTTTTGATTTTAAGGACAAAAATGAAAAAGGAAAAAATGCGCCTACAGCTTCCCTATTTATATATATTCTTTTCTTTTCTTTTTTGTAATCTCTTATTACATAACATCTATGTATTTGTTATTCTATGTAATGTGCTCACAATACTATAATTTTTGAGTTTTATCATCTTTATTCATTCATTGTTTAAAAAAAAATTAATAACTAATTATTTTTATTGCTTTTAATATTGTATTTAACAATGGATCAACAAATTGCACACAGGTCATGAATGTGAGTATTGTTTAAAGGTGGGTGATCACTTTACGATACTATGCCCTTACAGGTATCATGTCCCAAAGAACGCAATTGTTAGCGAGAGGTGTGTGGTTTTTTGTAATTGTTGTGGTTGCCACTTTAGAGACTCATGTTGTTCCAGTTGTGGCGAAAGCGATGGATGTGCAGTTCTCATGAATTGTTTACATTGTGGGAATTATGGTGAACACATGACTTATATGTGTCCGAGCCGCGAGCGGAGTCCCCACTTATATTTCTTATGACCCTTATACTAGTTCCTGTTCTTTCCATTGAAATAGTAGTAGAGAATGGAGAGTTATGTACTCTAAAAGTTAAAGCAAAAATTAAATGTTAATTACAATTTGACAAATAATTAGATTTTTTATTTTAAATGTTTTTAAATAATTGTAATCTTCGTATCCCTTTGTTGGATGAGATTGACTGCATACAGTAAAAGAAAAGGAAAAAAGAGTCATATTGTCGTTTGATATTAATGTCATGCTTTTGTTTAGCCATACATATCCTACCATCATTTGATATCTACATTGCATTTTGTTTTTATCGCAAATGAATTGCAATTTGCAGCACATGATCTATAATTATAAATAAAATTGTACACATAGAACAGGGAAGGCGGAGCCAAGTGATATGGCAGCGGCCACTAAAATATCAATAAACATTACATGATAGACATGGAACCTTCCTTGTATACGGCAGCAAGATCAGGTGACGTTGGTTTCTTGAGAAAAAATAAAGATGCTGACGTACCAGATGATCTTCTCCATCAGAAAACGCCTATGGACAATAATATACCTCACATTGCCGCTGAGTTCAAGCACATAGATTTCTTCAAACAAATCCCACCACAATCGCCATTGTTTTGGACCACCAACAACAAGGGTGAAACTCCCCTCCACGTTGCTGCTAGAGTTGGTTGTGATGAAGGAGTTGAGTTCCTCATCAACCATGCAAAAAAACTACGTGTTGATGATGAGGAGAGCGAACCAACTACTTATCCAATGACACGAGGTGCAGTGCTTGATTGGGGTCGACGCTTCAAGATTATTCAGGGTGTTGCTAGAGGGCTTCTTTATCTCCACCATGATTCCTGTTTGAAGGTAATACATAGAGATTTGTGGGCTAGGCGGTCTAGGCGGGATAGGCGGTCGCTAGGAAGGCAAGGCAGTCGCTGGACTGGCGCTATGCGGTCTAGGAGGGAGCTAGGCGGTCTAGGCGGGCAAGGCAGTCGCTGGGCGGGCGCTATGTGGTCTAGGAGGGAGCTAGGCGGTCTAGGCAGGCCCTAGGAGGTCTAGGCGGGAGCTAGGCGGTCTAGGCGGGCGCTAGTCTGTCTAGGCGGGCGGGCTAGGCGGACGCTCAGCGCCTAGGAAAAAAAAACGTCATCTTGGAATCTCCAAGGTCAAGGACGATGGTGCTATGAGCCAGAGACAGAGAGATGAGGATTGAGGAAGAAGAGAGGTCATGGTTTTTGTCTGAGCGAGAGAGAGGGGCTGGAAGACGGCTCGTGTTAGAGTTAGGGTTTGAGAAGGAAAATTGCATTTATATGTTGATGAAAAAAAAAAAAAAAAGAAGAGATGGGCCCCCTATTACTCCTCTAGGCATTAGACCCCTGATTGCAGCCCGCCTACCACCTTGTTTCGAACATTGGGATTGACATGTCGGTAAATCGAGCTGTACCAGAGGCAAATACCAGAGGCAAATTCTTCTAAACTAATAATCTCAATGTTAAATTTTTGAAAGATGAATGGTCTTAAATCTGATGTGATGGAACATCTAATTAGGTAGTAGCTGAGCAAATAAACTTACTATTTTCTAGTTTCTTCTCTCTGGAATATCAGTTTTTTAAAAGTGCAGATAGAAACTGAAGTGTGAATTTAGGCAAAAAGGTCCAAACTCATGCTGCAATTGGAGATGATCACTTCAACAAAAATGTTTAAACTGAGTCCAACCCTCGGCAAAACCTGTGCATGGATTTTAAATTCATAAATCAATTAGATAAGCAATTGAGATGCTAACATTATGAATTTAATTAGAAATGAGTTTAAATGTGTAATTCATGGTTTCTAACTTTTTCTGTCATCAATTAAACTTATATAATCCATCTGAGCTAATCTCAAATTTCCCAGAGCTTACGAGGTTTGTTAGAAGAAGAAGAACATTGAGGCCAGTTAAAGCAATAGAGAAATGAAACAAAACCGCCCAAATAAATAACAAATGCTTACTTGACTTGAGATTAGATTTTTTTCATTACATTTATTCTGTGACTAGTTCTATGAACTAAAGACTGACAAATAAAGGAGGTTAAAATACGGGTAAATTTAAAATATAGACAATCAAGATGCAGTAATAAGAGATATACAAACAAAACATTCAGAAGAAGTAAAATATTTTAGTGAGGATACTTACGCATGCAACAGAGCAAGAGGAGTCCAAGGAGGAGATGGAAAGAAAGGAAACGAGGAAGGAGGACAGAGGGATTGGATTGGATTCAGAAAACCAAAATCCCAAACAAAATCGGAAAATAAAAACTAGAAATTAATGTCCTGCTTATTAAAGATGCGTGCATTGGGGTCCAATAGTTTTTAATGATAATTTATTATTTAATCAAGACTGAAATGGAAAAAATAATATTGCTTATTAAAGATGCAGTAATAAGAGATATGCAAACAAAACATTCAGAAGAAATAAAAAATTGAAAATAATAATATTTATAGACGTCATGTTGTTCTTTCATTGGTAATAGTAATTGTTTTAAGGGAGAATAATAAGAAAACACATTTGAAACAACATGTATAAATTTGTATATAGTTGTTGTAAATAGATCAGAATGCAATTGCTTGTGTTTCATATGTATGACTGGATGTGAAATGCTTTTATAGATATTTATAAAAATACCCAATCCTAGACATGTATTTATAAAAATACCCAAGCACTATTTAAACATAGAAACATACCCAAAATCAACCCCACAATCAACAATTGTATATTTTTTGGGTATGTTTATAAATGGGTTTTGAGTATGTTTATAAAGTGTTTTGGATGTTGGGTATTTTTATAATTTCAGCCCCCATTTTGGGTATTTTAGTGAAACTCCCAATGCTTTTATTTATCTGTAGGAACACAACAAGCGCCCTCCATGGTCTGTTCAACAGGGGCACCCACCTCCCCTTGCCAATCTTGTTCATTAAACTGCTTATGTGAGGCGTGCCTAGAAATTATAGAGAGGAAAATTTGTGACTAATTTTAAACATTTTGCACATGCAGCATGTAATAATGTGGTACTGTATATGAAATTCAACTTTACACCTATGGCAGAACCATGTACCATATCATATTGCAAGTATTAATAAACGTAACATTTTTTAGGGGGAAAAGGTAATTGGAGACTTGAGCTCAAACAGTTGAATGTTCATTCAATCATCAGCCGGGATGTCCTCGTCACTCTCCAGAAATGAGCCAAGAGTCTTTCTCAGAACGCTGAAAGTTCTGTCATCCTGAGTTTATAAACAGAAAATGTGGTTTTGAGACATGTTTGCATATACATGGAGATATCAGTACAAGCTTCTTCTCTTTTTTATTTTTCAACGAAGAGAGAGAGAGAGAGAGAGGAGTACCTGCTTCTTCTTTTTCAATGACTCTTCCAGTTTAGCAATTTTATCAGTACAAGCTTTCTCATGCTCAGATATCAGACTCCTTTCTTTCTTTCCTGACATGACATCAACCCATCAGAAAATTTTGTTGTATTCGATTTCACTATAAGGAGGAGTAAAGGAGTTTTGTTGCTTACTCAGTTGTTCATATCGTGTGCAGAGCCTTTCCTTCTCTTCTTCATAGTTGGAAATGATACCTGTCAAATAGAACAACGATGCTTAACAGAGTCGATGGGTTATATTAGCTAATAATTGCAAGGCCTGTTCTGCAGTTTTGATATGATGCTCTTAAATTTTACTTGTTACTGGAAAATGGAGCCAAACTAAAGGAGCTACATGCATAAGATGACAGTAGACAATGTCATGTTCTGTGTGCAGAGTATAAAAAAGCAGGCTTCCTATCCATAGAAATCTGAAACCGAAAGTATGCAGACAAAAAAGCTAGTTGCTGGTAAAGAATTGCAAAATCACTAGATGCAGACAAATAAGCTAGTTGCTGATTTGGTAAATACCTATCTAACTGAATTTATGTTATTAATTACAATTACAATCCACTTACACAGAAACGCTTTATAGCATGAAGAGAAATCAGATGCAATTGCAAGATTTGGAAACTGTAAGGAACTACCTTTCAAGGCCTGTAGATGGCTGGCTTGGTCCTTGCAAAACTTCTCATAGAGTGCTTGGAACTTAGCAGTTTCAGTCTTCAAGCAATTCTCACACTGCAGACATATATTATATACAACCAAATTATTAATCAGAATACAAAATTTGGGCATCAAACAAATTAACTAGAAATTCAGATTTCTCCGCAGGATCATCTATGGTTTTAGCTCTTTTCTTCTCCTTCCACAGACCTCTTTTGAGCTCTTCGAAAGAGATTTAGCGAAACTTTGTCTGAGAATTGAAGAATACAAAAGGCATCAGATCCAAATGAGTACACTTCAGCAAGTAAAACTATGGATGAAAATGAATAAGAAGATTTAGTAACTTAAAGTGGTTTGAATTCAAATATTCTTATTTACCTATCCTTCTCAACTTTAGACTTCAGTTCATCAATCACAGACCTGACCTCAGCGGCCACACTGTCGCAAAAACACATAAATGGTAGTTCAGGAAACTATAACTACAGAATCAAATCAAAAGATATTCAAACAGAAAATTTAAAAAAATTCAATTCAATTCAATGCCTAAATTAGTAGCTGTTTGAACATTTCATATAAAACTAAAAAAAGAACGTTCATCAGGTTTCACTAAATTATCGTTACAGATTCATATTGTAAATCCTATCAGAACTAACACAAATAAGCAAGCAAGCAATTGTACCTTCAATTTTCAGAGTTTAATCAACTTATTTATTGCAATTTGTAAACGAAATGGGAAACTAAGCAATAAAACAAGGAGATTCGAATTAATCTCGCAAAGAAATGGTCAACGATATGCGAATTTCGGCGATAATCAAACTGGACCAGACCGATATGATTCGGCTCACCTTGATATGGTCTCCTCGTTCTTCTTAAGCCCGTCCTTGTGAGCTTTCTCTCGGATCTGGTGCAGTGCCGACATAATTCCTTTGATATCACTGTAAAATTCAACCATAATCTCAATCTCATAACTTCGTCAACAAATCGACGAGCAAAAACAAAAAAGATGAAGAAGAAATTATAGAGGAAAACGAACTTGGAGAGGTCGAGATCGAGATCGAGGCCATTCGATTTGGCGAGCTGAGGCTCGGTCCTGCGCTTCTTGTTACTCGCTTTGGCGGTCGACATTGTAAAGTTGAGGTTTTGGTTTAGAGGTTGAAGAAGCTTTTTGAGTTGCAGAGTGAGATTCGCGCGCGCTCAAATTGGCTTTTTAGAGGTTGAGGAAACTTTTAAATAACCGCGATGAATAAAAAACCCGACTTTAAAATAGTAAAACTTTTTTCTTTTTTCTCTCTGATAGAAGTTAAAATATATTTATTTGTTTTGATTATATTGAATTTCTTTTTTCTTTCCTTCCTCTTATCCATAAGCTCCTTTCTGGACATGCCATTACCTGACCCATTACTTATTTGTTGCAGAGTAAATTGGGCTATTTAGGCCCAGGGAGGCCTGACCGGCTTTACTCAATGCTATTTGATACAATTTCTCTTAATGGGCCAAACCCAATCAATCCAGCTGAAACTTGTTATTTTTTATTTATACAAACCGGGAGGGGGATTGAGTCGGTCTACTTTAATCTAATCTAAACTATGAGGAGGCGGATTCAAACTCGGGTGTAGAGTAGAGAGCACATCCGCTCTAGCAAACTTGGCTAAACACATGTCTGCAATCCAGTTGAAACTTAGATGCACATGAGATATGAAAGTGTTGAATCCTTTACCCAAAGAAAAGATAAAAGTGTTGAATAATTTTTTGATTCGCATGTTTTGATTGTATTTTCAATTTGGCCCTTGTTTTTTCACGGGTCAATTTAGTCCTTATGGTTCATTGTATTGATCATTTTAGTCATTTCCGTCTAATTTGAAGGTTAATATGCACACGTAAGACATACAAATTCTCAAACACTGATGAGGTAAAACCCATGACCAAATTGTTCAAATTCGAAACAGTAATCAATAGACGTGAGTTAGCTCATTTGACAAGAATAATTTTTTCTTGGTTGTCTACTAGCTTGCTACAGCTGCTTATCATACTTTGATCGCTTGAGCATGGTTTGCTCCCCAAAACCAATGCTCTACTGATCTCATTTGTTGGTTCCTCCGGACTTTCTTCTTTTGATGGCAGTGGCGGCAAATCCAGTGGAGCCAGTGGTGACTTCTTGTTTTGTTGAGCCCTTGTTTTTTTTTTTCTAACTTTGTATTTATCTTTTTGTAATCTCTGTTTGGTAGTAACATGTTCATTCTTTCAATTGAAAAAAAGTCTTCACCTACAAACTTGGGTTAAGCACCATTTTGGTATCTACGCTTAGCTCCAATTTTTATTTAGTCTAAATGATTTTAAATCAATATAATTTATAGATAGGATAACTTGGATACAAAGAAGTGAAGTCATCTCCTCTCTTCCCCTTGTCCACACATCAATACCTTCATCTCTCTCTCTTATGGGAGGAAGGTTTGATGGTTGAAGTGAAGTGGGAGAGGATGTGCAGACTGAAACGTGGCACATTAACATTAACCTAACCATCCATCCATGTCGCACAAGTGAATGATCACAGAGTTCATGCATTTATTGGGTTGGGCGGTGAAAGATGACCTCCATCAACATTAACGATGGTCAATTATTTAGTCAATGTATCTAGAAAGATGAAAAGCAAAAAGGAATCCGTTTTCAAATTGTCAACTAATTCTAGTTCCACACAAACATCGTAGGAATAGGAGGAGGAAGGAAGGAAGGAAGTCCAAGAAAAGACTTGAAATTTAATTAAGCACAGAGTCAGAGTAATCAGTCCTTGAGGTTGGGTCCATCTTTTGACGTATATCATATGTATGCCTCTAGAAACCCTACGTCGTTACTTGCACGCAAGTAAACTTTGATCTTCATTACCTTCAATTCCTCACTCATTTGAATGTATTCACTAACGTATGAGTATTGAAATTAAAACTTACAATTCATGACTTGTTACTATGTTTATTAAGACATGAGGAATCAAAAGTCATGTTTCTCATTGACTTCCCCTTATTCTAATACTCAGTCCAAATAAACACGTGGTGTGGGGATCATTTTGCATACCCGCGGAAGAAACATAATGTTAAATTCAAAGAGACGGGCTAGCGGCCTATTATTAACAAAATTAATATTGTCCATAACTTAATCACCTATAAAGCTCAGATAGGTGTAGAGTTTTATCACAAAAGGCCTCGGTGTTATTAGTAATATGAACCATTCATTATATTTTGCATTTTATTTAGTCAAATTTCCAATGTAGGACTTATATTCTTCAACACATAATAGTATCATAAAATCTCGTATTCATACAGTATCTTCGTATGATAAAAGTAAAGGAGTTCATGTACAAGATCAGACCTAAATTTAGGTGTGAGATTGTCATGGTGGCAGTAGCATCTCTGCATTAATAATTCGATATTATATAAAATGACAGCTGTGATGCATTTGGTCAAATTGTGGGACATATCTAAGTTGCCCTCTCTAGCTAGCTAGCTACTCGCTCACTGGCCCTGGACCTGTTAGCCACTTGGAATCATTGTTTATGTTAATGAATTATCTTTCAATTTTTTTTTAAAGGTTAATTAATCGAAGCGGCTCCAGCTGCCTGCAACACGTACGTATACGGTATACTTCTCTCTTGTTTCATAAAATTCTTAATCCAGTCATTGTAACTGTCACAATTGTGATGCCCAGCTAAGGACCCCTACAATTATTCCTCTCGAATTGATCTTTGATGTACATATGCACCCAATTTATTTGGCTGGTTGTCTCAGCCAATGCCATCGTGCCTTATTATCCTGTTGTTGGTTACGATGTGACAATTTTCCCGTTCTCACCTTACTTTTAGAACTTAAGGTTTTCTAAACTTTCTTTAATCAACAATTTTACTATGTGAAAAAAAAAAAACGATTTTAGATCACCTAACCCCTTATTAAATTCAAAATAACTTATATTACACATAAAATGTGCAGTTGGTTAAATTATTTTATTAAATTTTAATAATGGTCAATGGCCCGTCACTTCTGAAATTTAACCGAATCTACCATACATCAATCTCGTGGGCGGATAAATACACACATTGTTTGCAGATTTGGACAAGACAGAGGAGATGTACTCAACCACTCTCTAGCGTTTCAAACTTTGCTAGAAAATTATGTCTTATTAAAGTGGTTCATTTTTATATATAAATAGATATCCACCCGCGAGAAAATATCAGACCAAAAAAAAACCCACGAGAAACGAAAGGGAATGAGGAAAAGAGAGACCAAGACCGACCATAAATTAAATTATAAAAACAAAAACAATATTATAGTGAATAAAGAAAACAGAAAAATATGAATCATGTGAAAAAACAAATCCCAGCAGCGCGAGGCATGTGCCGATGTGATGTGCATGGGAATTATCTGCATATATATATGCACAAAACAACCACAAGATCAACAAGATGCATGCGATTGACAAAAAATAAACCAACAAGATGCATGCCATTAAATAAAAGTTATTATTATTATTATTTATTTAATGCGTCCTCTATGCGGCGGGCTTGAGTTTGACAAAAGTGTTTGGTTGCTGGCCTGCGGCATTTGCGTCACTTGGTTCAACAGTGGCCAAGCAAGCACCTCTGCTCCTTACTTAATACAGAGAAGGAGAGCTTTCAGTGAGTTGGGCGTACCTATCCAATTCAATTCAATCCAGTCTTCTAGAAGGAGAAAGAGGGACCTTTCATTCCATGCATGCACCCCCTGCATTCTCGTAATTATGTTCCTTTGTCTATCCTCTTTGAGCTGAGAAAAAGCTTTTCCTATTTCCGTTTCATTGCTCCTGTCTATTCATCTCTTTCCTTCTCCTCATAAAAAAAGAGGGGTAGTGACACAACGATAGGAAATTTCTTCTCCATTAATCCAATGTACTGTCAAGAAACTACTTGGTCCCATATCACCACCTTACGCAATTGTTCTCGAGTCCCTACCCACAAATGTATTATGGGTTCCACATACACTTGTGGAGTTCACATCTATAAAATAGGTGGCCGGCAATGCCATACAAATCCAATGGTATTACAAAGAATCAAAGAAGGTCCAATAAGGAAATTATATATGGAAAGAAAGAACCACAACAAACTAGACAAAATAATAACACTTCAGAGTTCCATGTATTTTGATTTAAAGGATGTGTCTGAAAAGCTTTGGAGGTTTGCGCTCATCTTGTCAAAAAATTGCTAGTGGGATGATGACCACATTCACTTGTCATGCTATAGTTTCGGCCAAGGAGAGCTTGTCTAGAATCATCATTGGCATTTTACTTTGGTGTTAATTAAACGGTGAAAATTCAGTCACACTGTTTCTTCAACCCTTAGAATGTCATCATCTTACGAATAATGTTATATATTAATCCTCGCAAATGTCATAGAGTCGAGACTTACTGATACACGTGGATTTCACATTCACATGACATCTCTCACTTTCTCACTTTAAAATTATTTTTCACATTCACAACATGAGATATTTAGTCATATACTCATTTTACACTAAAACTATAAATAAACCATACACCATTAATTTGATTATTAAATTATTTTGATGTCCCTATGAGTGTTTTGGGTGTTTTTTATGAGGTTTTAGGGTTGAGTTTGTTTTAAGAAATCAATAACAATTTTGTAATTTAAAAGAAGTTAAAAGCCTTTTTGTTATGTTGTAAATGAGTTTTGAGTGTGTTTTTAAAGTCCATTTCATATAGAGATTTGTTATAATTTGGGCTCATATATTGAGTATAATAACGAATCTCCCAATTTTAAAACCCTGGCTTTTGAAACAACAGGCACCAGGGCAAGAGCAGACAATAAAATAACTTATACAAGTGGCGCAAATTGTTCGAGTTAGGGCTAGTTTGACATTGTTGTACTGTGAAAATAATCGCTCAGAATTTGCTGTGAAAGAAATCAAGTTGTAAGAGAAAGCTATTTGGTGTTTGGTAAATTTTTTGTTAAAAGTGTTGTTGGTATTGATTCCCGCATAATCATTAAATTCAACGCCTCTTCAAAACTGATTCATGTATAATTAGAAAATAAAAGTATCTCATTAGCTGTTTTCCCTTATAGCTTTCTCTTACAACAATTTTTAACAATAAGTGATTTTCTCATAGTTTACCAAATGGGTTGGGCTTCCCATTAAAAAAAAAAAATCACTTATCACCCCAAATAAGCAATGCCAATGGGTACTTAATTAAAAACTATTATCTTTGTTTTTAAATTCTTCTCTTTTTTTCCGTAAGCAGAGAATCAAACACTAATTTATCATTTTCTACCCAACGACAACACTTTATTTGTGTCCAGTGCCGTTTCAAGGAGAAAGGTTAATTTCGTTTAAAAATCGTCCGTGTTGCTTACTTGTCATTGTTTAATTGTCCAATTATAATTTTAAATGATTTTCAATTAATAAATTGGTGGGTTCCATGACCTTTGTGTGAAGGGGGCCTTCATCCTTTGTACGTAACATTCTAGAAGAAAACAGGGGGGGACCGGCTCCTTTAATTTTGCTTTTGATTTTTTAAAAGTGCAAGAGAAGATTGGCTACTCTCGCTCCACCATCAGCGCCACAACAGATCTACAATCTCAAGTTGAAAGGACTTACTCGTGTCACTCAACTGACAAATGCCACATATATGAATTTATATAGGTAATTACAGATCGCGCAGTATCGAGAATTGTTGACAGCAGGATTCGAACAATAATGAAGCTACACATAGTGCAAAGATCTTTAATTTGTTTTTTTTTTAATAAATAAAAAAACTTTACGAAAGCTCCTTTTTTATACGTGACATAATAATATATTTACTTTTATTAATATTATGTTTAGTATTGTTGAAGAAATTAATAGAGAGGACCTTTCAGATATGAATGTGGGATTGGTTTGGTCAAATAAAAAAGACCATTTCTACTCTACTTCTCAAAACCTTTTCTTCTCATATAAGATATATTAGGGATGAAGCAATCTCAGTTATAACTACTTTTTACAAGAGCTACATATCTTTTTACTTTTAAAATTATTTATTATATTTAACTTATGTTTTGTTGTGCTAATATTTGTATTGACCATAAAAAGAGTTTTTTTGTTTTTTTTAATTCTACAAATAGTTGTTATATTGTGATTAACGTTCCAAAAATTATTAATAATTTATACTTTAATTATGATGTGGATTTTTTTAAAAATACAAGTGATAGTCTACACACTATGAAGGTGCTATGGAGGTTTGAATCAGAGACCACTAGTCTACAAGTTAAGATATTTTTCCACCGGATTAGACTCCGTTGGTAATTATAATGTAAATTTGATTGAATGACCATTGGGTTTTAGAAATTAAGAAACGTGAATTACAAACAAAACATTACATTTTTTAGTAGCGTTTATTTAACCATGATAGCAACGAAATATAAAATCACTTTCAAAAGTCACTAATGATAAAATGTTGGTGTATATTGTCCAATAGTAATTGAAAAAAAAACATTATTAATAAAATAAGACAAAATGTGTCTGCAAATAATTAGTATAAAAAGGTGAAAAATGACTAAAGAAATTGACAATTTCACAATATAAATATAGCTAATTAAAAACAAAAATATACTGTATTAATTTTAATTGTCATATTAATGGAATATACAGTTACATTAGATATTTTTATTTAGATATCACATATGGTTGGATGATAATCTACTCTATTTACCAAATTAAATATCCAGATGAAAAAGTATCCTATATTCCTCCTAATCTATATTTACCAAATTATTATCCAAGAAGAATCTATATTTATCAGAAAAAGGTGCCGGAAAAAAGAAAAAGAAAATAAAAAGGAGTGCCAAAACGAACCTCACGCGCGCATAAAGAAGTGGAAATTGCCACTTGAGATACAAGGTGTGTAAATACTTGGATTTCTCTATAAATGCAGGATGAAGGGCACTCCCTCCCACCCCATCCTCCTCTGTAACGCCCGCTCTCCTTCCTCTCCAATTGTCTCATTCTCTCAGTCTCTCTGTTAAAAATCGCCATTAAAGTTCGTTGCAAATTCTCACAGATTCCCAAAAAAGAAGAGAAAAGTAAAGCTCCGTGGAAGTTCTCGAGGATTCGAGACAATCGCTGTGCCGATCTTCCTCATATTTCCTCACGGTATGTCTATCAAAATTTTCAGTACTTTCTTGGTAGACTTCTTCTTGAATTTCACCCCTTTTGCTTTGTTTAGCTTAGACAATTTGCGGGGGGACGTTGAAATTCATGTGGAATTTGTGGGTTTTGGTTTTTTGGAAGATGTTTGTGCTTTGATTTGTAAGCCACAGATCTAGCCTCTTTCTGCTTGCGATTTATCACTATTTGGATTTCGGGCTTGGGAAGTCTTTTGGGGAAAGAGAAAGGGAAATGTTCAGAAAGTTTGATTCTTTGGGAAACAATTCAAGCATTTGCCCTCATCCCAGATAATTTTCTCGTGAACACAGCAAAGGGGTCATTTTAGTTCATTTATTTTGTGTTTGTAGGGATGTGGAAATGTGGCAGAGGATTTACCTTCATTTAACACTAAATTCTAAGCCAAGAGATGTGAGGTTATAGGGCGTTTCTGTGAATCAATCCCCTATTAATTTATGACCGTTTCTTGAGAAATGATTTCTAAGTGCATATTCAGCTTGGTGAAGCTTAGTTTTTAGCAGTATAGGGACTTGTAGGTATGTATTTTCGTTTTCTTTGGGGTTATGTTAGTGTTTGTCTATATACTGAATCATGGTTGAAGTGTTCTCCCACAACTTGAAGATGGTAGTGAGTTGTATAGGCTTGGATGAGGCTACCCAACTAGCCGTTATATGTATTATAAAGAGGCAGAGTGAAATCCCTCGTTTCAGATCTGGGTTTAAAGGAACAGGCCAAACTATGTTACTGTTTATTTTGTGCTTGATGGAGATTTAGTTCAGTTTCTCTTTTGGGGGGTGGAGGGTGAATAAGAACCGATTTGGGTTCGCCTATCTGTTGCTCTCCTTCATACTGTTTCTTCTATATTAGGCATTGGTTTTTCTTTTGCCTGTTCAATGGTAGTTTAGATTGGTCCATGTCCTTCATTGTGCTACCTTGAAGTGGAGGAATTGTTGGTGCCAATGGTTTTGTTGGATGTCAAACCAGAGAGACGCAACTCTGTGTTAGTTAGAAGAATTGCGAGTGTGAATTTGGTTGAGAGAGCTGCATATTAAGCAGCCGTTGTTGGGTAAAGCTGTCTTTATCTGATTCCATGCTATGGCGATTGCTTTTGTGGTTTAGACTTTATTGTTGATTCCAAGTCACCAGTGACCGTAGAAGGATGTAGTGAACTACAATGTAGATCTACCTTCAAAATACTATAAGGTGGAACAGCATTCTAGCATTATTTACCTGGTGCAGAATTTTTGGATCACATGGATTTCCAAATTGAAACTTTTGTTCCATTTGTGATTTAATCTTCAATGCTATCTCTTATGCCTGCCTATATGAATTGATTGAAATTAATTAATAAGAAGCAAAAATCCAAATTGGTAGGAAACTACTGCCTAGGTGCTATGAGTGGGTGCTATCTGTAATACTGCTGTGTCTTACTATGTTTGATGTAAATGCATGAATACTTTACAATATACTGTAGAATCCCCAAAGCCACTTTGTTTTACCTGTGAATATCTTGTTCTTTTAAATTTTAATCTAATAACTATTTGATTTATATTTTTGAGGTTCAGAGTTCCATATTTGATTGGAATTTGGAACTGACAAATTAATCCATGACTTAGTTATGATGGTCCACAGGATTCAGGAAACTCAAGGTACTAAACTGGTTTTCGTTTGTGTTATCTTTTGCAGTACTGGTGGAAGAACGAAATTGGAAGAACAGAAAAAATGGCCTTGCAGCAATACTTTGTACATGAATGTAAATCCATCCCGGGAACAGCAACAGATTCAGAAAATTCCAAAGCTGGCTTTGACTGCAACATCTGCTTAGAGTTTGCACATGAGCCAGTGGTCACCTTCTGCGGCCATCTATATTGCTGGCCTTGCATCTACAAATGGCTTCACGTCCAGAGTGCCTCCCTTGCATCCGACGAGTGCCCTCAATGCCCTGTTTGCAAGGCTGATATATCACACACCACCATGGTCCCCCTTTATGGCAGGGGCCAAACATCTCCTGAAACTGATCTTGAAGTGAAGGCACCCAACAGGGGAATGGCAATACCACCCAGGCCATCAGCATGTGATACACAAGCTATTATATCTAACACATCTCCTACCGGTCAGCAACTTCCATATCGTAACCCTTATCAAAACCAACAATATAGCCCTCCTCATACATACGGTAGTTTTGGGGAACATTCTTCCGCACCGCTGCTTAACCTTGGAAGCACAACAATGGCAGGTATCCACCAGCATCCGGCGGTTGGGGTGTTTGGGGAAATGGTCTATGCAAGGGTGTTTGGAAACTCAGAGAGCTTATATGCGTACCCAAATTCATATCACTTAACGGGAAGTAGCAGTCCGAGGCTGAGAAGACAGGAGATGCAGGCAGACAAGTCACTAAACAGAATTTCAATTTTCCTCTTTTGTTGCTTGCTTTTGTGCCTTCTTGTTTTCTGAAGGTAGAGTTTAGGTCATTCTCCCTCTTGCCATTTTGTATACTGTATAAAAAGGTTTGAACGCTTGTGAACATACATGTAGTAGATGAAATGAGATGTGCAATATCATGAGGTAATGCTAGAGATTTTATTAAGAATCTTTCGCATTTTCATTTTTCTTAAATTAAACCCTCTCCTCAATCCTATACAAGATTAATTTGCTGAAAGAAAAAAAAAGAACATTGTATAATTTGATACAAATGTTCTTAAACTAGATAATATTTTTAGCCAAATGGTTACCATTGCAACAATTAGGTAAAGGTAAGGGTAGGGTGTTGTTTGTCTGCATGCGATTATTCTTTTTAATATAATCAACTTGGCAAGATGGACCATAAAAAGAAGAAGTTGGCAAAAAATTAAATTAGGTCCCTATTTATTACTGAAAAATCCAAAGTAGAAGTGGTTCTAGCTAAAGCTGGTTTTAACTGCTTTCGGGAAGAGAGGGGTCCATATAGGCGACTATCATTTAACGGAAGGTCTATTTTAAACCAACTGGGTCACATGCAAGCTCACTCCACTCACTGCTACAAGCCCTATAATTGTAACTAGAAGCCAAGAAAAATGAGCTTTTATCGTAGGCTTGAACAGAAAATACATAAAAACAGAAACCATAGTTTACCCAACAAATGGTTTAAATTAAATACTTGAGGGCTATATGCACGAGCCTTGTTGCTCAAGTGGTGGTTTAGAAAATTTGTTAGCTCGAATACTCCTTTTCCAATATCACTTATTAAACTTAGCAAATAGCAAAAATCAATATTTTTTGGGGGGGGGTTTCTTCATCAACAAAATTGGGAGAGAGTGGGAGGTGGGTGGAGCCAGAAAGGAGAATTCAACAGGAAAGATAGGAGAAAAAATGGATGCCTCATGATGGGCTAAAGTGATTCCATCAAAGCCAATAGGTTCCCATCACAGTAATGGTGGATTCCCTTTAACCCCAATGATATCAAGAATCGAACCGTAGTGGGATTTCTTTCCTCCAATATAACCACACAAAAAAAGAAGTTTATCTACCAAATCTCACCTCACAAAGTTGGTAGGAGGAGCCAAGAGGTGGTCACAAAAGTCTAGAACAATTGGTTCACCTATATACTTACCAATCCAACTTTTCATTAAAGTTTACAAGCAAAAACAACATTTCTAATATTCCCAATTCCTAATCAAAAGCTGTTGGCCAAACTATTGAATTTCCTTTGTTTTGCATTATTAACCAAAAAAGTCCAAATGAAAACAATTGTGATATTGTAACAAGGCAACAAATTTGAAAATGCAAATAATTGTTCAATCAACCCATAACATTGGATCCAAGAAAATGAAGTGATTGGTGCGACACAACGATTTGTGCGTCGTCAATCGGCAACCCTAAATAATGCGTTGGAGATAATGTTGTTGATATGTGTCATCAATTTGGCCACCCAACTTCAACGGGCAGCGATGAATCTTTTCCCCTCGGTGTAAAATTATACGCACCATCAAACAAACAAATCCAATCAAAACGACAAGTCGACGTGGCTTTTTGACTTGGGTTGTCATCTTTTACTTTATGCCATATTTGTGGGGTAGCTATCATGCGTTTTGTCACAATTTATTTTGTTCAAATTTATTTCTGCCAAAAATACATGTGCTTATTGTGTCCACTTATTAATGTCGTTTAACATTCAATGATGACAAATAAAATAATATATATTTCTAAACGACATAAATAAATAAATATAGTGGAAGTGGAGTGTCTGTGATTAAAACTTTGAACTTTTTTGGTACAGAAATAGATTGCACTTGAGGAGAAAGTTGGTGTTTCTTTATATAAAAAAAATAATATGAGCGATAGTGTAAATTATAAGGGATAAGTTCTCACACACACTATCACGGTGCTATAGGGGTTTGAACATGAAATTACTAGTCTACAAATCAAGACTATTTTTCATCGGGCTTAAACTCCATTGGCGAATGGACCCTCATGCAAGACCTTCATATTAGGCCACATGATCATTTCATTGAACTTAAGTGAAGTTACTATTCAGATAAATCATGTGGCTAATATTGATGTCCGCATTTATGGCCTCTCATCATAAAACAACAAAGAGATAGCGAATGAGGTATGGGCCTCACTCTTTATTTAATTATTTATGTTCACAAGGCCCTCATTCTAATATGAAATGGTTTTAATTATTTCTTGATACAATTACGAGTATCAAGGCCAACCCAAGAAATGGGCAACATAGTTATGGCCCATCCCGATCCTTTGTTTGAAATTTTGGGCCGACCAAAGCAACCCAAACCAAGCAAAATCCACATACAAAGAAAAGTTAAAGACTTTTCTTTTTCAGTTCTTTGATATTTTAGAACTTAGATACAAGACCCAATATTCCTAGTAAACTTGTGGATCAAATCAAAGCCTCCTATTTTGGAAGGGTAGGGTTTTTTAAAAAATATTTTTCTTCTGTTTTTTGATTGTTTTCGGATTATTATGATACCTTTTTCGTTTTTGAATGAAACTTATTTAAAAATAAAAAATACAAGTGTGTGCCAAAACAATAACATCTCCACACGGAAGATGTTAATGCAGTCTTGCAGACACAAGTAACTTTGCCAGACCCTTCCAAAGTTGAGTCAGAGTTCGCTCGCGGCCCTTTTGATCATCTTTCCATTTGTTGAATCTGTTGTCGGGGTGTGCCTTTTGGATGACTGATGAGTAAACAACCATTCAATGCACCCAGACGTACATTTGTACCAAGGATCGATCCTTTTCTAATACCCCACTACCTGAGCTTTTATTGGAAAATAACATTATGCCCCTTATCTAATCCCATTTTCAAGTTCAGTATTCTAATTTTAAAAACAAGGTGTTGTTAGTCTGGTCAAATAATAGAATTTTTTGTTTGACCATAATTTTTTTTTTTGTATTTTTCCATTCATCAGATATTAAAAACTACACGTGTCATTGTCCTTTGGTAAAATAATGCAATTTCTATGCCTCCGTCTGCTCTCCAATCACAATGCATAACATATACAAATGTGTATGTTGCTAATTGGGGCATTTGGGAAAGTTGCATTGCATGAACTCCAAGGAAACTTAAAGAAAGAGCGGCCCACCTTCCACGGAATTAGCTAGTAGTTTCCAAAACCTACATCCAGTTTGGTAGTGATATAAATAAGAGCCTGTAGCAAAATATTAAGGAACCCTTTGGAAACCCATAAATTTTCAGGAAAAAAAAAACACAAAAACCAGCAATTTATGGCTGCTACAACTTCTTTAGGCCAATCTCCGAGGACAAGAAGCCCTGCCCCTTTCTTGTCCAAGACATATGATTTGCTAGAAGAAGGTGCAGCAGAGGAAGGAGATAGTGGAAAGAAGATTGTGTCTTGGAATGCAGAGGGCTCTGGATTTATAGTTTGGTCTCCTGCTGAGTTCTCAGAGCTTTTGCTGCCTAAATATTTCAAGCACAATAATTTCTCCAGCTTCATCCGCCAGCTTAATACCTACGTAAGTCGTCGTCTTTTCCTTGTTATTCAACAATTGTCGTCCATGAGATTCGCGCTAGGTCCCTCTTTCTTTTACCAATCTTTGATAAAGTCTTTCTGATTACTTAGAATGCTTTCTGGTTATTTTTGATCAGTTTCTCAAGAGCCCAGTATTTCATATGTAAATCATAAATATTTTGAGTGATGGATTTTCTTTATTTTCTTGTGTGTACCTCACCATGTACACAGCAGTCAAACTAAGCTAAAAGAAAATATAATACTGTGGAGAAAGTCAAAACATTTGAAAGTTGCAATTGGTCAAAATAATCACGCTCTGCAGACTGATTTATAGTATCATACAGCATCACAGCTCCTTCATCTATAAACAGTAACATAAAAAAAGCGTGCACCTCTCTCTGCCATATCCTGTTTTTACTGTTTTCCATTTTCTGCTTATTTTACCTGACCAATAATGTGCTTTATATCTTAATGATTTTCAATCATTTATGTTCCTATCAATGTGCATCCGTGTGTGTATTTTAAATACAGGATAGTCTAATTAGGAAGCCTTAGCAACAATGGTCAAATTTGGTTTTGGAATAAATAATTCTATGCACCTTCGAAACAACGTTTGTCTGATGCTAAAAGTCCAAAAACAAAATTGTTGTCTCAATCCATGCATAATGGAGAGTTTGGTTGGCTTTTCGATTTATGAATCTGACCCTTGAAGCCAAAAGCAGGGGTTCAAGAAAACATCACCAAAACAATGGGAATTTAAGCATGAAAAGTTCCAGAAAGGCTGTAGGCATATGCTGGTGGAGATCACAAGGAAGAAATGTGAGCCAAGTGCATTTCCAGTGTATCTAAAGGCTTCAGAAGAGAGTGGTAGCAGCAACACAGCTGTGGCTGCAGCAGAGGAAAATAATTGTTTGCTGTTAATGGAGGAGAACAAGAACCTCAGGAAACAGAAACTGGAGCTGCAGATGCAAATATCTCAGTTTAAAGCCTTAGAAATGAAGCTGTTGGATTGCCTAGCTCAGAACATGGAAGATCATCACAATAAAGTTCGATGCTGATGAAACAAATTAATAATGGGAGTTAATTTTGGTACGAGTGTTTGTATCAAGGTCCAGGAATTCAAGCATATTTGATCATTGATGCTGCTGCTGCTTGTCCAGAATTATACAGAAATTTTGAGATCAAAGGGTTTAGGAAAATAACCATATCAAGCTAATCAGAATCCACACACAACTTTAATTTTGGTCATTAGGTCAATCAAGTTCTTCATGTAGGTCTACCTATTCTTGGTTTTAGGTTCCATCCAAGATGATGGATGGATGGAAAACAAATGGAAATACTTGACAAACCAAGGCAGTTGGTTCACATTCTTAATTCGAATTATTCAAACTTTCTACCTGTGATTGTCTACAACTATTATTCAACAAGTAATGCTAGAGACACCAATTTTCTGTACCAATTGATATAACATTGTTTTCCTTCTGAAAACGCTTTGAACTTTATTTATTCACATAAGTTGGAGTCCAAAATTAGTGTAATAAGTTGTATCGCTAATAATATATATTTTTTAAATAACAAATGTCTTCATGAGTGAGGTTCTTCAATTAGCAATGCATTAGGCCGGTTGTCTGGCTCTCACATCCCACAACAAAACAGCTCCATGATCCCAAGTCTGAAACTTCTCACCGAGCCCAGGCTTAACTAGCCCCAACCCAAAGCCCAATTTCTGAAACACTTTACCCTCTTCTCTCATAGCTCTTCATTTTTCTTTGTTTACGAAATGGCCCTTCGTTTTCCTCTCTGATTCTTCTCCTCCCAGCTCTCAGCTCCAAAACCTAAACCCCAACTCATGGACCCGAAGCTCTTCGCCAAAACCCTAATCCGAAGTGCGATGACGAGCAGGTCCTACTACACGAGCAGGACCAAGAAGCCGACCCTCTACACCAAAATCAGTCCGCTTGGAAATCCCAGCTTAAACGTGGTTCCAGAACTGGACGACTGGGTGTACAAGGGCCACAAGGTCCGTGTCGCCGAGCTTCAGCGCATCATTCACGACCTTCGCAAGCGCAAGCGCTTCTCCCAAGCCCTCCAGGTTTCGGTTTTTTTTCTCTTCCCTTGCATTATCCCCTGTTTGGTAGCTCAGAAAATGTGGTGTGGGAGAGAGAAAGTTAACTTAAATTTAGTTATAAAAAAAAAGGAGAGAGAGAGTGAGGTAAATGATTGTGTTTGTGTATGTCCAATTAATTGGAAATTTTGTGCTTTTTGTAATAATACTTTATAGGGTGCAGATTTCTGAGTGGATGAAGCAAAAGGGCATATGCATATTCTCGCCGGTTGAACATGCTGTGCAGCTGGATTTGATTGGCAAGGTTCGCGGGCTTGTTTCCGCGGAAGAATATTTCAACAATTTAAGGGAGGAAGATAAGAACTTGAAGACATATGGTGCTCTTTTGAATTGCTATGTCCGGCAGCTCCAAACGGACAAGTCCCTCGCTCATTTGCGCAAAATGAAGGAGATGGGATTTGCTTCCTCGCCTCTGACTTACAATGGCATCATGTGTTTGTATACGAATGTTGGCGAGCATGAGAAGGTTCCCGGTGTGCTAGCTGAGATGAAGGAGAACAATGTCCCTCCTGACAACTTCAGTTATCGAATCTGCATCAATTCGTACAGCGTGAGGTCTGATCTTGAAGGAATGGAAAAGGTTTTGGAAGAGATGGAGAGCCAGCCTCACATTGTCATGGACTGGAATACTTATGCCGTTGTAGCCAATTTCTATATAAAAGAAGGCCAAACCCATAAGGCAATTAATGCTCTAAAGAAGTCGGAAGAGAGGCTAGATAACAAAGATGGGCTTGGCCACAATCATTTGATTTCTCTCTATGCCAGTATGGGGAACAAGGATGAAGTTTTGAGATTATGGGGTCTTGAGAAGAGTGCTTGTAAGAGATGCATAAACAGGGATTATATCAGCATGTTGTTATCTCTGGTGAGGC
The DNA here is from genome assembly GCA_018703695.1 of Prunus fruticosa. Lineage (NCBI taxonomy): Eukaryota > Viridiplantae > Streptophyta > Magnoliopsida > Rosales > Rosaceae > Prunus > Prunus fruticosa. The sequence continues at coordinate 2,909,238 of CM031920.1, read as the reverse complement.
TTGGGGAGCTCGATGAAGCTGAGAAGGTACTGACGGAGTGGGAATTGTCCGGAAACTGTTATGATTTTAAGGTGCCACAGACTGTTATTATAGGGTACACAGTAAAGGGATTGTATGAGAGAGCAGAAGCAATGCTTGGAGACTTAATGGAGAAGGGGAAAGCAACCACCCCTAAAAGTTGGGAAATAGTGGTGGCCGGATACGTGAATAAGGGTGAGACGGAAAAAGCTTTTCAGTGCATGAAGGCTGCTCTCCGTCTGTCTGCAGAGAAAGGATGGAAGCCTAACCTTAGAGTGAGCACGACCATATTGAGTTGGCTTGGTGATAAAGGCAGTGTCGAAGATGCGGAAGCTTTTGTTGGGTTACTGAGGAATGTAATCCCAGTGAACAAGCAGATGTATCATGCCTTGTTGAAGGCATATATAAGAGGTGGAAAAGAAATAAATAGTGTTTTGGACCGTATGAAAGCTGATAAAGTAGAAGATGATGACATAGAGACAGAGAAAGTCCTTGCCATGAGGGAAAACTAGTTTTGATAACACAATTTCTTCTTGTTCTTTCAATTTAACCCTCATAAGATTAAAGTATTTCGATTATTTTCTTGGTTGAAAAGAAATAGTAATATCGAAGCATATCATTCAAGCTGGTGCAATCACACAACAATTGAACTATGTAGCAATATGGCTGTCTGAATATAATTCATGCATTCTAAGTTCCAAGTTCCAATTGGAAAATGTGAGACATGCAACTTTCATTTCTCTATGGGTTAATGGCAACATACGACTATTAGATACTAAAACCAAGCAAGAACTGATAAACTTCATGATCCTGCTTAGAATTGATAACTAATCCCAAGCTTGCAATCATTGATTACACAACAAAGCATACGAAAGGTTTTAACAAGAAGGCATCTAAAGCGAACTTTGGAATGCGTATAATGCCAGCAGACACTTCACATCAGAATACAAATTCAACTCTTGTCAGGGATTATGATAAAACTAGGCTATGTTTCACTCTGTCAGGGTAGATTTAAGCTCTCCATTGTTTTTCAGCTCCAGTATGATATCGCAACCTCCTATCAGCTCACCTTTGTAATAAAGCTGAGGAAAGGTTGGCCAGTTCGAGAAGACTTTAAGCCCCTGCCTTACATCCTCATCACTTAAAATATCAAAGGAACCAAAACTCACACCCTCTTCTCTAAGGGAATTGATGACTTTGGAACTAAAACCACATCTGGGAGCATCTGGTGTACCCTTGATGAAGACCATCACTGGTGAAGAAGTAATCAATTTCTTTAAACGATCTTCAAGAGTATCTTTCGGAACAATCCCTTTCTCTGCCAAAACCTTCTTAAGTTCCCCACTCTTTTGCATCTCCAATACAATATCTGACCCACCAATTAGTTCACCTTTAATGTATAGTTGAGGATAGCTGGACCAGTTTGAATAAACTTTGAGCCCTTGACGGACTTCTTCGTCAGAGAGGATATCAAAACTCTCAAAGTCCACCTTTTCTTGCACAAGGATATCGACCACCTTCCGGCTAAAACCACACTTGGGTTCATCTGGTTTTCCCTTCATAAACAGCATAACAGGGCTTGAATGAATCAGGCTTTCAGTCGGGAGGTTAGAGTTTCACTCAAACCAGTAGATGCTGAGATTCCGCCCTTTCCACTTCCAGCTTCAGTTACTTTTGCCCCAGCAGAATCAGTGGTATCAATTCCATGGTCTCTGAAAACTTCCTCTAATTCACCACTCTCATGCATCGAAATTGCTATGTCACACCCACCAAGAAGCTCCCCTTTGCAGTAAAGCTGTGGAAATGTTGGCCAGTTAGAATACTTCTTTAACCCCTCTCTGACTTCATTGTCCAAAAGAATATCGAAACTTCCAAATTTGACCTTCTCCTCCTTCAAAATGTCAACAATTTTTTGGCTAAATCCACATTTGGGCTCCTCAGGGCTTCCTTTCATGAAAAGCATGATCGGATTAGACTCAATCAGCTGTTGCAGCTGCCTCTTCAAGGCATCAGCAGGGCCATTTTGTACTTGAATCTGCACCTGGGAAGATCCATTTTCTTTTGCCAACGCTTGGACTGTTTCAAGTATAGTAGGTCCAGCAGCCATCCCAAGGCTTGCGGGAGCAGCAGGTTCTCCAGGCCTAACGGACCCAGCAATCCTAGCGACCTTATTGGCCAAACTAGATGGATCTGCACCTTCTAATGTATAAGCGACCTTTCCATCCTGACAAAAGAAAAAGCACAAACAGAAAAGGATGAAGAGAAGAAAAAGATACAGAACAATAGGATGTTCGTAACATGGTCCATGGATAGTCATTCAAATTATACAGGTTTATAACATAAGGCTTCTTTTAATATCTGACGTTCACATCAGAGTCCAGGCCATTGTCCTCAGATCCTAGTCCTTCTCCAGTCACTCAAACAAACAGATGACCTATTGAACATCTACCACCCACTCTCACATTTTGAGTTTGGCATCATAATCTGAGCCTATTAATACTATCATATACTTAACAATAACAGCAAACCCCAAAACTCAATTTGAAACCACCAGCCACAGAAAATAACTAGCCAATAGCAGCAACATACTGAAAGTGTGATGCAAACTAAATACCCCACATCCACAGAACCTGATTCTTTAATTGCACAACTTTGTTACTGCATTTAAAAGGTGAAAACAATATATCCTCACATCATCCAACCTAACTATGATTACTCAAAATCAGCCAGCATCAAATCAATAAAGAGACATGTATAGACTACCCAATAAGCATACCTTCACAAAGGCAAAGTAGGGCACAGCAGAAACCGAATAAGCCTCAGATATCTCAGGCTGTTCTTCAGCTTCAACCTACAATATTTATTAGCAATTGGAGATTAAAATTAAAATACCAACAACACACACACACACACACACACACACAAAACACCAGAAAACAAACCCAGTTAGAGATGAGAAGAATACGTACCCTTAAGAAATGGGCATGAGGGAAATCAGTAGAGAGGTGGGCAAAGACCTCGTCCATGTGCTTCGAAGCCTCACACCACGAGGCCCAGAAGTGCAGAATAACGGGTGCGCCACTGTGAACCGCGCTATCAAGCTCCTTCTTCGATTGCACATCTTTCACAGAGCCACCCATCGATAACGGAGTCTTCTAAATTCGAAACCCACAAACCAGAACAAAGAGAGAGAGAGACAGAGAAAGAAAGAGGCAAAGAGACCCTTTTGATTTTGAGGCTTATATCAGAGAATGGCCACAGAAAGACCTAGAGGACGGAGTGGGCGTATTCTTTCAGCTGACGAATCATGGAGGGTCTACGATAGATGGGCATATCATCTCTCACCGTCGATTTTTTTCTGCGACTGATTTCCTCTATAGGTGGGTCCTATCCCAATCCCACGATATTGATTGGTGAATTAAAGTTGGGCACTAATATTATGGGTATTTTAGTCTTTTGGGCCTGATAGTTGTATCAACTGGGATTAGGGCACCTAAAACAGGTGGGCCTGATTTTTATGAATTGCATCTTCAAGGCCAACAAAATTTGGGATTGTACCGAGTGGTTAACCTCAGTGGCGAGGTCCCTCCCCCTTACCCCCTTGGTCACCTGTTCGAATTCCAGGATAAGTGCCCCCGTCCCAATGCAATGTATCTATCGTTAATTCTCATTAAAAAAAAATTTGAGATTGAGAATTAGAGAGGTAAAGTGCCCATTGTGACAAAAAAATGTTTCCTGGCCACAAATACTGTTAGAGGAAAAATATGAACCATTTATTAGGTGAATTAATTTGTATGCAGTCTCACAATCTAATAATATATCATATTCATAAAATAACAGTAGCCGTATGACAATAATATAAAAAGCTCAAACTGAAAAAGAATTGAAAATATATAAAAGATAAATTATCTTGATTTCAAACAAAAAATGCAAAATTGTCTTATTTTGATTTCAAATAAAAAGCTTCCTTTCGAAGTAGATATGTGTAATAGTGGCCAGTTATAATAATTCTATATTCCCTCCATGACTTCATTATTCGAAGGGTAATGCTAGGCTTATCATATTTTTATACCACATTGTGTACCATCTCTCTAATAGAGGTGAAGCTCACCAATAGTACCACATTTTTAATAGAGGTGGAGCCCCTATTGGTGAGCTCCACCTCTATTAGAGATGTGGTACACAATGTGGTATAAAAATGTGGTAAACTTAGCATTTTCCTTATTCGAAAGATGATCAAAACTTCCAAATTCCACCTTATGTTGTTTCAAAAGGTTAACAACCATTATGCTAAATTGACATTTGGGCTCACGCATATACAAAATGCATTGGTACGTACGGAGAAACATATGTTCATGCAAAATGGATTATTTTTTTTTGGGTTTGGTACAACTTTCAACAATTTTTTAGAGGAATATTATGTTTGAGTCGCTATTTGGCTAATTCGGTGTATTTCTCAACAAAATATTTGTGTTGCACGTTTCTGTTTTATTTGTGGGAAATAATTGAATATGGTGGCATGGCTTTGCTAATTGATCAAATTAAGATATAATTGATTTATCATTTTCTCCATGTATTATAGTTAAATCTCATTATGCAAACAATCATACTGCCACTATTATCATCGTATACTCATCAATAACAGTAAACCTCTTAAAACTCAATTTGAAACCAGCTCCAAAACTCAATTTCAAGCTAAATGCCCCAGATTCACATAACCTGATTATTTAAACAAACACCAACACAAACAAAACACCAGAAAAAACCACACTAACTGTGTATTCTAATTTCTAACCAACAATTTGATTGTTGATCAATTATAAATTAATTATCACAATTCTTTGAGTTCGTTTCATGGTTTCTAGTAACTTCTCCTAATTCACCATTACGACGCATTAACATTGCGGTATTGTTGGCCATTTAGAATACTTTTGTATCTCCTCCATGACTTCATTGTCTGAAAGAACGTCGAAACTTCCAAATTTGACCTTCTCTTCCTCCAACATGCAAACGGCCAATCTGCTAGGATTACATTTGGGCTCCTCAGGGTTCCTTTCATGAAAAGCATGAGTGGGATTAGAGTCAATCAAATGCTGAAGCCGCCTTTTAAAGGCATCATTAAGGTCATTTTGCTGTTGAATTTGCTCTTGCTCCTGGGAAGATCCATTTTCTTTTGCTAACTCTTGGATTGTCTCAAGGCTGGCAGAAGCAGCAGCTGCAGGTTCTCCAGGCTTAACTGACCCAGCAGCCCAAGCAACTTTATTGGCCAAACTAGATGGATCTGCACCTTCCAATGTATCAGCGACCTTTCCAACCTGACAAAAGAAAACACAAACAAAAAATACCAAGATACATAACAATCAGAGAATTGATAAAAGGTTTATAACATAAAGCTAATTTTAATATCTGATATTCACATTATATTCCATGTCATCGTCCTGAGATCCTAGTCTTTCTCCAGTCACTCAAACAAATAAAGTGATCCTACACACTCTCACATTTTGAGTTTGGCACCATAACCCGAGCCTGTTTGTTAATAATTAAATCTCATTAAAAGGAATCATACTGCCACTATTATCATCATATACTTATCTAATAAAACCCAAAACTAAATTTGAAACCACCCCCAGAACTCAATTTCAAAATAAATACCACATATTGCTAGAATCAGATTATTTAAACAAAACACTAACACTTCTGACAAAAAAAAAAACAGAACACCAACACACACACACACAAAACACCAGAAAAAACCCAGCTAGAGATGAGATGAGAAGAATACAGTATCAAGCTCCTTGTTGGATTGCACATCCTTCGTTGAACCACCCATTAATAACGGAGTCTTCTAACTTCTAAACCCTAAACGCACAAAAACAAAGAGAGGGAAAAAGAGATAGTGAAAGAGAAAGAAAAGGCAAATACTACATATAAAGGCACACGCATAATTTAGGGGAACTTTCAAATACTAAGAAATACCCTTCATTAATTAAACTTATAAAACAAGATAACTTAGTTAACAAGGAATCAAAATAATAGAAGTTAAATTTGAATATTAAAAAAAGGGAAGAGCTAAACGCAACCCTTTTTTTAATTATAAATATTTAAATTACTTTCTATATTTGCGGGTGAGGACGCGCAGGATTCCTATTGACGTCAGGGTTACGCAGCCCAGTGAAGCATATATAAGAACCACCTCTCTTGAAAAACAAAAAGAACCCCATCTCTTTTCTCTCACAAATTGACCCTAAATCCCAAGCGGCATTTTTCTCTTTCGCGCACACACAGCCATGGACGATGGCCTTGTGTCTCCACTTATGCAAATCCACCGGCCAAAGCCAATCAGTATGTTTTTTCATTTTCGTTTAATTTAAGGGTTTGTGACGAAAATTATGTGCAATTTTGATTACATGCCTCAGATTTCGTGTATGATAAATTCCTTACAATTAAAAATACTTATATTTTGGTTCTAGTAGAATTTCATCTCGTACAATATTCTACTTCTATTTGACTTGGAATTACTTTTCGAGAAAAACTATTTTTGAGACATAATTTAGAGGAATTACTTTGTATTTCTCAACAATATATTTGTGTTGCACCTTTCTCTTTTATTTTTGGAAAATATTTGAAGATGGTGGCATAGCTTTGGTAATTGATCAAATTAAGATATAATTGATTTGGATTGTTGATAGACAAATTATTAATTGCAAACAGGTAGCAAGGTTGAAATACCAAAGGTTGGAAAACTAACGAACGAAGAATTGCTAACTTTTTCTTCTTTCCTCTGGGGCCCTCCTCTTCCTCCTGGTATGCTTTCGATTTAGAAGAGAAACAAATAAATAAATTAGATACCCTCCTCCTTTCCCCAAACCCTTGCCTCCTTCTTCTCCATTTACATATGTTTGATCATAAATTCGTTTTTTTCTCTTCTTATGACATATTCAATTCCATTTATTTTGTTTACTAGTTATTGTTTAATAAGAGAGCTACAAATTGAACACAGGTGAATGTAAGTTTTGTTTGAAGGTGGATGAACATTATTCGCGGTATTGCCTATGGGTGGGCATTAGAACCGCAAAACCGCAAAAACCGAACCAAACCAATCCGAAAAAAATCGAAAAAAACCGTGTTGACCATAAAAGTCAAAAACCGAGTCCAATCCAAACCGGACCGGTTCAAACCGGTTCCGATTTCGATTTTTCACCTTTAGGAACCGATCCAATCCGAACCGGTCCAAAGAATTAATTTTTATATATATTTATATTTATATTAGAAATTATATATATATTTTCTTGAGTGTGTACGCTGTTACAATGGGCACACACATAGAGGATCAAACGGAAAAAAGAAAGACGTTGAATGACCTAGGTATTTTTCACTTCGTTCCTTTTCCTCTTCTCCATTTCGTTTCTTCTTTGTTCCTTCATACACAGCCGCCCTCAGCCAAAACCTCTCTCTAGTCTCAGCCATCACGTCACGCCTCTCTGCAGCTCTTCTCTCAGCCTCTCTTCAAACGCCACCGTCCCGCAGGTTTGATTCTCTGTCTCTGTCTCTTTTTTTTTTCCCCCAAATTGATTTTCTGACTACCTTCTCTGTCCTCCAGCAAAATCAGAGATCCCATTCGCTCCTAGCTTCCAGCAATCACAGCTTCCACCTATTCATCTGGTATAGCTCTCTCTATCTCTCTCTCTAGGACTCCTGTTCCTCTCTGCCTCTCTCTATCTCTATCTCACATCTCCTATTTGATTATGTGGTTTTGCATCTGTTTAGGTATTTAAGTTTTGATTGTGTGTGCATCTATTTGGATATATTCCAGGAAAAAAAACCAGTGTGAGAGTTGAGATCATAGCGATTGTGTTCTTAGTTTTCTTTAATTTTATTTTCCCCTCATCTCGGCAAATTCGTTGGGATGAATACATTTTCATTGTTCTTGGGTTTGAAATATCGTGCTTGATTGCCACCACTTGCTTGCTGTAGTGATCTGTTCCAAGCCATGTGGCCTTTAACATGCATATTATATATCATACATCATAATATAATAATAGGCTATTTTGGCCTTTGATCGGAGATTTCTTTTTCTTTCATAAAAATCCATTCAATCACTTAGAATGTTTTCCTATTTCTTTTCCTATTTCCTTTTCTTTTCCTATTTCTTTTTCTTTCATAAAAAACCAGCTTCATAACACTCCAGCCGCAAGAACATCAAACCAACTGCATATAGTAGTACTTCAAATGGGCTTCTTTTGAAAGCACATTATATGGGTTAATGGTATTGTTGGGCATTGGTAGTTTGAAGTGTGCTATTAGAAATAAAGAGCTTTTAAAAATAAAATAAAATTGTGTATGTGAAAATTGTAGTTGAAGATTGGATGACCAATTTAGATTCTGTTTTGCTTGGTATCTGCTTGTTTCATGCTTGGTATTTGAAATATCATGATCTCTAGATAAATAGGCTTATAAATCTGTTGTTTTTTCTGTTTGCTTGGTATATGTTTGTTAGAATGTAATCTGCTGATATTGACTTGTGTCAAATATCAGACCATTCAACTATTGTATCATGAAATCTGGTTTATCCTGAGATTCTTGGTTGTAATATGGCATTACCATGTGAATCTGAAATTGTTATTAGTACTTACAATTCTTTAGGAAATTGAATTGGCAGCAGTTGGTGCAGATCAGCAAAAGATTTCTGGAGCAGTTTGCAGCTTTTCTGCCACTCTCTGAGGTATTCTTCATTTCTCTCTCTGTCTATCTCTCAGATTTTGATGTTTTGCAGAAATTCTGCATATTTTTTAGTTGTTTTTTGTGGATAAATGTCCACTGTTATTAATAAGAATTCTGCAGAAATTCTGCTAACATTTGCCTTGTATTGTGAATAAGCTTTCTTTAGTTGTGCATTCAAATTTATCAAAATGGCAGCCGTAGAAATTTATCAAATTTATTAATATTTATTAATTGGTTGTGCATAATAGTGTAATAAGTTATAGTGGTTGTGCATTCAAATTGATTAATTAGTTGTGCATTCAAATTGATGAATTGATAATATGCTTAGTTTGTGTTAAATACGTGTTATATATGGTGGTAAAAAAAAGTAGCATGATAATGTTTAGTTGGATTATAAAATGTTTTAAGTTTCTTTTATTTATTTATTTTTAAATTGAGGTGTTGTTTATCATGTTGAAGTTGGTTTTTGTTGTTGTTTGTTTTTGGTTTCTTAAAGAATTCATGGATGAGTTGAACTTGAACCCATTTGGAGAGGTGTATGGCACTACTAATAGTGAAGTTGGTTCATCATCCGCATCCGTATCCACATCCGCATCAACATCTTTACCCACTTTACCCATCCCTCAACCCCAACCCCAACCCCAAACACAAACTCAAAGTGCACCTCATGCCCAAACACCACCTCAATCAAGTGCTCTTCCACCATTACCTCATTCCGGCCCAAGAAAAGAAAAATCGGAAGTATGGGACCACTTTGAGAGATATGAAGAAGTGGTTGAGAGTGTGAAAGAGGATGAGAGCAAATATGCAACCACTAAGAAGAGAGCTAGGTGTAAGTATTGCTCTATGAACTATGCGGCAGACTCCACTAGAAATGGGACCTCAAATTTGAGGAAGCATATTGAAAACCTATGTAAAAAGTATCCGGGGAGGGTTCCTAAAGATAAACGGCAAAAGCTCTTATCTTTTGACCAAGAACATGGGGTTCTTACATCAACAGTACATGGTAAAGAAGAGTGGTTAAAAGCATGTATAGAGATGGTAGTAATGGATGAGATGCCGTTTAGTGTGGTTGAAGGAAAAGGGTTTAGGCGGTTTTGTTATTCTTTGAACTCCCATTTTCAAGTGCCATCTCGTAGGACAGTTGTGAGGCATTTCATGGTAATGTATGATGCTATGAAACAAAAATTGAAAGAAGAATTAGCGCCTCATAGAGTGTGCCTCACAACGGACACTTGGACAAGTGTTCAAAACATTAATTACATGGTCATCACGGCACACTTCATAGATGGTGATTGGAACTTGCACAAAAGAGTATTGAACTTTTGTGTCATTTCCAATCACAAGGGGAACTCAATTGGTAAACTCCTCGAGTCATGTTTGCTTGATTGGGATATGAAGAAGATACTAATCATCTCGGCCGATAATGCTTCTTCAAACACAAAGGCCATAGATTACTTGAAGTCGAAAATGGGTCATTGGGGAAATGGAAGTCTTGTATTAGAGGGAAAGTACATGCACATTAGGTGTTGTGCTCATATTGTGAATTTGATAGTTCGTGATGGGTTGAAGAAGTTGGAGAAAAACATATTGTGTAGAAGAAATGCGGTGAAGTATGTAAGATCTTCTCCTAAAAGGTTAGAAGACTTTAAGAGTTGCGTTAAGAAGGAGCAAATTGAATGCAAAGGGCTTGTAGTGTTGGATGTGCCAACTAGGTGGAATTCCACATATATGATGTTGGAAGCCGCCTTAAAGTTTGAAAAAGCCTTTTGGAGAATGGGAGAAGATGATGAAGGCCCATATATTTCTTGGTTTGGTGAAGATGAACCGGATCACGAAGATAGGGTGGTTATGTCTCATTACTCTAGAAAAAGGGAAGGGCCACCAACTAATGAGGATTGGAACAATGCTCGTACCTTTGTGAATTTTTTAAGGGTATTTTATGATACTACATTGAAGATGAGTGTCACTTTGTATCCCGCTTCCCACACCATATTTCATGACTTGATTGCAATAGAAGAAGAAATTGATGATTTGTTGATGGAAGATGAGGAAATATTAAGTGAAACCCAAACCTCTAAGGTTTTGAAGGACATGGCACTTAACATGAAGATGAAATTTAAAAAGTATTGGGGTGACCTTGATAAATTGAACCAAATTTTGATGGTTGCTCTTGTTCTTGACCCTCGATACAAATTGGGGAATTTGGAGTTTATCTTGAAAAGTCGGTTTGAAAATCCGGAAGATGCGGTTAAGAAGAAGAATGAGATCAAAGAGATTTTAAAGAAGCTTTATGAAGAGTATGCCATGCCACCACCACCACCACCACCATCCACTCAAAGTAGTAGTTATTGTTTTAGCGATACTACTACCATGCATACAAGTAATAGTAGCCTAAGCCGAGGGGGAAAGAAACGGAGGCAAATGAATGAAAATTGGAGAAAAGAGACTCGAGCAAATGATGTTGTGATATTGGAGCATGAGATTGATAGGTACATCACCGACCCTATTGAAGATGTGGTTGATGAATTTGATGTTTTGAAGTGGTGGAAATTAAATGGGGTTAAGTATCCGGGGTTGGTACTTATTGCAAAGGATGTGCTTGCCATCCCGGTATCAACGTTGGCTTCGGAATCATGCTTTAGCACGAGTGGTCGGGTAATTAATTCATTTCGTGCTTCTTTGACTCCTAAGATTGTGGAGGCTTTAATATGCTCTCAAAATTGGTTAAGGTCGGATGACATATCCTCTTTACAATATGAGCCAACAATTCAAGAGATGGAGTTCTATGAATCGATTGAATTAGGTATGTCTTTGTAATTTTATGTGATTTATTAATGTACTATATAATATGTATGTTTGACTAATATTTTAATGGGTTTATGTTTTTCTATGTAGATATTATGAGTTCATCCACACCTATCAAGTGTGCTCCATCTACTTTTCAATGTTAATGAGGAATTTAATGAAGTTAGATTAAATTTGACTTGTAACATATATTTGGATTGAATTTGGGTTTTATTTGGCTTGTAATTTATTTTGAAATTTATTTTGCTGAAGTTTGATTGAATTTGGGTTGTAATTTATATGTTGTTGAAGTTAGATTGAAGTTGGATTGTATTTTTGTTGAAGTTAGATTCATTTTGATGTGTTGAAATCTTGATGGAAGCTTAAATTTTGAGTATTTTAGTATATAAATGCATTTTGGGCAGGTCTGGAAAAAATGAAAAAAAATAAAATTTTGGGCCTAGCAAAAAACGGAAAACCGCAGGAACCGAACTGGAAAAGGACAGGTTCGGGTTGGTTTGGATTTCTATTTGGAATTTTTGGCAGAAGAACCGGTTAAACCGAACCAATTTGTAATTTCGATTCAAGTTTCATTTTTTAAAAAAAACCGGTCCAAACGGACCGTGCCCACAACTAGTATTGCCCATACGTGGACAGTGTCCCCAAGAATGCAAAAGTTGGTAGTAATTGCGATGTAATATGTAAGGTTTGTGGGGACTTCTTTATAAAAGAGTCATGTTGTGGCAAAGATGAAGGACGCGCGATTCGCAAGATTGATAGGCGCGCGAAACATATTTAGAGTTCTGGTCTGAGAGCTATTATCACAAGCAAATTGCAACATTCTATTTATGCATCTTAAAGATGTCTTTCCTTTTATATTTATTTTTTAATAGAAAGCAAGCACAATGTCGTTGATAGTGACATTTGAGTTTAAAGGCCGAACAAACTTTAATATTTGTCAAATACTTACAATAAGGCAGTGTCATCATATCATACGCATTATTCCATATTTTCGGTTTGTAATTGATCTCTGTTTGAGATTAAGACCCTCTAGTTGATTTGTGGAAAAACATTTGGCTCATGAGCTGCTAGTGCTGTACTCATAGTGGAGGAAGTTCTGGAGATGGTAATAAAAAAATGCAAAAGGATCTTGATTCTCCTTTGAAAGATCAATTTTGGAGTCTTCAGAAATATAGGATCTTTGACTGAGACCAGAACCTTTAAGGGAATCCTCTTAGCTAAATGTAAAAGAATCCTGACTCTTCTCTGATAGAATCAATTTTGGAGTCTTCCGTAATATAGGATCTCTGACTGAGACCAGCATCCCTGCTGAAGCTAAATGTACAGGCTCCACCATTTAAATGGCTTTGATGTACCACTGGATGAACCATATCTAGAATAATTGAGTCTCGTCTTCACTGAATAAGTATCAGTCATGGAGGTGCTGGTATTTTCCAAACTCGATATAGAATATACGGACCGAGCAGTGGACAAAAATCGCTGCTCTGACATATATGCATGTGAGCTCTTCTCAGAAGCATTTTTAATCCCATTAGAAAGATTAAAAGACATTTCATCATTGGAGGCAGAAGAGAAATTTTTATGTAGATAAAGACCTAGGAAACAATGCCTTTAATTATTAGAAACCAAAATGTGTAAGAATCATAAGTAACTCCAGATATTTTAAGTTACCTGATAGAATATTGATAACAAGTACCTGATAGAATATGATAACAATACCTGAGAGCAAATGGCTCTGTTAAGACAGCATGGATGCAAAGATTTATTTCTCCTTTTAATAATTTTGGACACTCAAAATTATGTAGCACACCATTTCAAGACATACAGGAAGAGCGGGAAAGATGGTAGGAGTGGAGAGAGAAGAGAGAGAGAGAGAGAGAGAGAGAGAGAGGAACTTTCAAAACTTAGGAAAAGGGTCATATGTGGAAGTGAAACCAAAGCTCTTCGGCCATATGAGGTGCATACGGTGATAGGAACAAAACAAAATGATTCAATAATATTCAATCTTGGATGTTTTTTCTACTAAAAATTAAATGAAACTATTACTCATTTAATTTGTCATGTTTAACTATCTCCAAAAGATGATACGTATGGCTTTCAAAAAAAAAAAAAAAACAGACTCGTATGCATTTCAAATGGCTTCAAGGGCCTTATAAGCCACATTAAGGAACTCCACCATCGCAGATAATATATTCCAGTGTTGAATCTTGTTGCTTCTATTTACTCTGTTACCTGCAATTGTGGGGAAAAATGGAAAGAAAAGGTGCATACTTTAAACTGAAATAAAGGTGCACGCTTCTGATTTTTTGACACAGTCATTCGAACGTAATTTTCATGATTGATACCGTTCGTCTATTAATTATGTGTTTCAAACGATGACCACTATCCATGTATCAGATTATGACATCAAGGACACATTGGCATAATCTCTGGAGTTACGTATGATTCTTACTCTTTTTGGTTCCTAATAATTAATGGCATTGTTTCCTAGGTCTTTATCTACATAAATTTTTTTCTTCTGCCTGCAATGATGGTGAGGTTTATAAACCTTATATAAATATTATAAAATAAAATTCTCATCCTTAATTCAAACTTCCCAAATATTCATCCATAGTATAGGAAATAAACTATCAAGCATAAATTCCATAACTGGGGAGGTACATAAGGTAGTGCTAATAACACTCAAACTAACATAAACCACAACCCAATCCACATTTTATAAACTCTTTCCAACAACCCCTTGTACATCAACACCTATCCAAGTAAAAAATAACCATACTCAAAATATCACTAATTCATTCAAAATAATCACATCTAGCAATTATACGAAAATAATTCCAACTCTCTTATAATCAAGATCAAAGGACTCAATATGCATATTTTCCTATCCTTGAAAATAATGAATATTATTTGAAAATAAAGTCCACTCACTTCCTAATAATCATAGCCGAGCCCAAGACTCACTTTCACAACCCACCAATCAAGTATCCCATACTCATCTATTCCATAATTTCAATTATCAAAATAATATTCAAGAATTCCATAAGATACTATAAACAAGCTCATAATCCCAAAATAATAAAAAATAACTCAATTAATGGTCAAGGTTTGTTTACACGGTCGTGCTAGTGCTTCATGAAGGGTGAAACTACCTCGGAAGACTCACGGTCAACCGAGGGTCAAACTATCCAAACTTGGTCAACCTGGCCGCAGGGCCCATGACCTCCGATTTTCGATCCGAAAGTTACTACGGGTTCAACAAGGTTTACTAAACATATCCTGCAAGTTTGGTCCGAATTCGAACGGCCGAATCGCTCGCGATTGTACAATCGGGACAGTTATCGTTTAACCCAAACTTTAAGTTATTGAATCGGAACATCCGGGGCTTCGATTCACGATCCGCAAATTCCTACACGCTCCTAGATATACCTAGATCAACATATATTAAATTGGAGTTGATCCAACGGTTCGAACATATCGAACCCGAATAACGCCTAATATGCGATATCCGAAATTGTGTCACTTTCTTTTTTGGAGTACTTGTTTCACCATTCTCCGCTTGAATTATATCCTCTTCCTATTGAACATATTAATCATTCTTAACGATGCAACTTAATAAGATATATATGAAAATAAAGAATATGATTATCTCTCTATCAAAATATTAACGCAAGATGAAATATAATGGAATAAAATTTCATACTGATTTTAAAAAATAATTCTTACGTTAAAAGATTATTGTTTGTCAATCATATAACATCATATTTATAAAACAAAACAAAAAAATTCAGCAATCCTAATTGTCTACAGGAAGAGCTAAAACAAAGATTAAAAAAACAAAAAGAAAAAAAATCTTAGATGAAGGTAACATACCAAAGATATGCACTGAGAGTTGGAGGAAATATCTTGTGTGCGCTCCAACATTTTGATGAGGCAATATTGTATTAAGATATGAGAAATTGCTTTGACATAAAAGAACCATACTGAAGATGAATTCATGGTTGCGTATATGCTGTGCATGAAGAAGGATAAACTGAAAAGAATCCTTATTAGACTTTAATAAATATTTGAGATTAAAGAGGAGAGAGAGAGAGAGAGAGGCGTGGGAATGTGGGATTGTAGTTTGGGCATTCAGTTTTTGGTGAGATTCTTTATTTATTATACCCTAATAAATATTTGAGATTAAAGAGGCAAGAGATATCACGTCTTCCAGCAAAAAGGTTGGGGAGAGAGATTTTCTTTTATTTTTAAGAGAGAGAAAATAAAATTAATGATTGTCTATTTAAAAAAATTAAAACTACTTGTCATGTAATATTTAATCTCATCAATTGAAAGTGGAGTAATTTAATGGTCCAAAAATTATGTCAAAACTTGTGTTAAAAACATAGTGCCACGGATCCGCCCCCATATATATATATAACCTAAATTAGGCTATCCCGGATATATTTTTTGCATAAACAGAACAAGGAGAATGCAGGGCTATCACCATATCTTTTATATATGCATTAAGAGCATTTATAGTGGGAGGTGTATTTACGGGGGTGTAAAACCACTTTTACATTCCCTTTACATCTTCGAAGATTGTAAATGTGGTTTTTGCTCAAATGGGAAAGATGTAAATCTAAAGATATATAATTGATTTTGCTCACTTTTGTCCACCATTTTTCACATTTTCTCATGTAAACCCCACTTGCAAGGGATGTAAAAAAAAGATGCACATGTGCATTTAAATTTGCATCTCACGGTTGTAATGCAAATTTACAATCGTTTACACCTCCCATTGCAGGTGATTTCGATCACAACTGGTGTATATTTAACATACACCTCATTATACATTCCCCCACTGGAGATGCTCTAACAGACCTAACCAAAAAAATAAAAATAAAAACAACTTCAGAAGCTTGTTACATAATTAAACTCACGCATGCATCTTGAAGTTCAAACCATTAAACTCCCGCACAGCATCTCAGACTTAAAACACAATCTTGGGAGGCCAAATTAAGTGTCTAAATAAGTAATTTCACAAGCTGATTACATAACATAAAAATTCAGTCTACAGGCGTTCAGTTGTGTTAGAACCAACAATTTCATTGTTGATCATTCATAAATTAATTATCTCAACTCCAGAAACTTATTCTAATTCACCACTACGACGCATTAAAATTGCTATGTGACCCCAACCACCAAGCTTCCCTTTGTAGTATAGCTGTGATATTTTTGGCCAGTTAGAGTACTTCTGTATCCCCTCCATGACTTCATTGTCCGAAAGAACATCAAAACTTCCAAATTTGACCTTCTCTTCCTTCAACATGTCAACGGCCATTTGGCTAACTTTACATTTGGGCTCCTCGGGGATTCCTTTCATGAAAAGCATGAGTCGATTAGAATCAATCAACTGCTTCAGACGCCTTTTCAAGGGATCATTACGGACATTTTGTGCTTGAATTTGCTCTTGCTTATGGAAAGATTCGTTTTCTTTTGCAAACTCTTGGACTGTCTCAAGGCTAACAGGAGCAGGAGCAGGAGCAGGAGCAGCAGGCTCTCCAGGCCTAACTGACCCAGCAACCCTAGCAACTTTATTGGCCAAACTAGATGGATCTGCACCTTCTAATGTATCAAAGACTTTTCCATCCTGACAAAAGAAAGCACAAACAAAAAATGACCAAGATACAGAACAATCAGAGAATTGATAAAGGTTTATAACATAAAAGCTTGTCTTAATATCTGATATTTCCATGTCATCGTCCTCAGATCCTAGTCCTTCTCCAGTCTCACTCAAACAAACAAAGTGATCATATTGAACTTCTATCACCCATTCTCACATTTTGAGTTTGGGATCATAACATGAGCCTATTAATTAAATCTCATTATTAAAAACAATCATACTGCCACTATTATCATCACATACTTATCAATAACAATAAATCCCAAAACTCAATTTGAAATCACCCCAGAACTCAATTTCAAACTAAATACCCATATTTTCACAGAACCTGACTATTTAAATGCAACTTTTTTGAAAGGTGAAACAATATATTCTCACATCCAACAACCTAAGTATGCGTACTCAAAACCAGCCAGCATCAAATAAGCAAGGAAACATGTATACCTTCACAAAGGCAAAGTACGGCACATCAGAAACCGAATAAGCCTCAGATATCTCAGGCTGTACTTCAACTTCAACCTACAACATTTATCAGCAATTGGAGATTAAAATTAAAACACCAACACACACACACACACACAAAACACCAGAAAAAACCCAGTTAGAGATAAGAAGAATACGTACCCTTAAGAAATGGGCATGAGGGAAATCAGTAGAGAGGTGGGCAAAGACCTCGTCTATGTGCTTCGAAGCCTCACACCTCGAAGCCACGAAGTGCAGAACAACGGGTGAACCACTGTGAACCACGCTATCAAGCTCCTTCTTGGATTGCACATCCTTGGCTGAGCCACCCATGGATAACGGAAACAGAGTCATCTAACTTCTAAACCCTAAACGCACAAAAACAAAGCGAGAAATTTTTTTTTTTTTGGGTCAAGGACAAAGAGAGATAGTGAAAGAGAAAGCAAAAGGAAAAGACTATTATATATAACGGCAAACGCAGAATTTAGGGAAACTTTCAAATACTAAAAGAAATAGATTTTCTTAAAATTAGACTTCTAAAACAAGATAACTTATAGTTAATAAGGAACCAAATATTAAAAGTTAAATTTACATATTAAAACAAGAAAGTTAAAAATAACGTATTGGGTAGCTGATTGTGCTACCTGATTTGATATTTTTTGTGTTGCACGTTTCTCTTTTATTTTTGGAAAATACTTGAAGATGATTGCATGGCTTTGCCAATTGATCAAATTAAGCTATAATTGATTTGAATTGTTAGTAGACTAATGGTTAATTACTTGAAGTACTAGTGCTTTCTTATGTTTACAGTGTTTGAATGCATCTGCAACTTCACGAATTATATATATCTTTCATCAAAGATTCATTTTTTCTTGTCTTATGGCATTATATTAATATATTTGTTATTATTCAACTGATTTGTTGGGTTTTGACATCATCTCCCTTTTTTTTTTATATATTTATTTTGTAAACATTGAAGAAACAAAGACTGAAGAAGAAAAGGCTAAACTGCTAACGTTTGAAGAACTGTGCACTGCTTCTGATTTCCTAAGCCGCCCTCCTCTTCCTCCTGGTATCCTTTTGATTTTATACGAACATTCCTATTCAACCCTTGCTTCTGCAACTTCTCATTTTTTTTAAAAATCTTCTTATGACATAATATATCTATATATTTGTTGTTATTCAATGTTACTCACGATACTTGCACACCGGTGAATGTATGTATTGTTTAAAAGTAGATGAACACTATACAAGAGGATGCCATACAAGGATAGCGTCCCAAAGGGGGCACCTATGGGCAAATATTGTGCTGTCCTTTGTAAGGTGTGTGGCGACATCTTTAAGGGCTTCCGTTGTGGACGAGATGAAGGACGTGCGGTTCTTGATCCGTTTGCCTTATTAGACTCGAGATGAAGGAACCAAGGTGTTTGGATTTCGTCCTACTTGGGGTTATGAGAACTATTATTGCTAGTGAATTGCAATTTGCAACACATGGTCTATTTTATTATGCATCTTGAAGATGTCTTTTCCCTTTTTTATTTTTTTTATTTATCGAAAGCAAGCACAATGTCGTCGACATTGACCTTTTGGTTAGGCCCAACAAACCTTAATATTTCTGAATAAGGCAATGCCATCATACGCATTATTCAATATTTTCTGTTTGCAATTGATCACTGGGGTGGCGCAAGTGGTGCCACAGGGTCCAAATTCTTGAGGGCCCCAAAAAAAAAATTGTTTATATTATATATATATATTAATATTAGATAAATTGTATATATATTACCACGTGCTAAACATTAACAAAAGAATGAGTATAGTGGAGTTGGTTGCAATGCATATACACCTAACAAAAGCGCCTGATTTTGATTCTCAAGGAAGTCCATCTATTTTGCCTTTTTTAAATACTATTTTTGCAATATACAACAAACTTTACATAATTATAAATAAATAAAAACAGAAAGCCTTAAAAAAAAAAAAAAAGGAAACATCGAAGTTTAGCTAACCACAGAAGCAATATATATATATTACTGTCTACTCCCCCCTTATCATTCTTTTATAAAAATAAAAATAAAAAGTTTTCTCCTCCAAGAAAAGTACTCTCTTCATTTTAAAACAAAAACAAAAACTTCATAGTTTCTTCTGATTCTCTAGTACATAATCATCATCATTCATCAATTCTTTGGTTCTTTTTCAATCTTGTGACAATTTTTGTTATTCTTTCAATTTCAGGAATTTCAACACCAAAAAAAGAAAACCCTAATTCCTAAATTCATAAAGACTATCCAAATCAAATAGTTAGCTTCAAATCTCAATTCAAATTCAAGTATATATCTAAAATTTCAATCTATTCTATATATTACATGACTTATTTTAATAAATTATTATTATGTTGGTGATTGGTTATATGAGAATATAGTTTTTAGAAATATTTATCTATTTCTTGTTGGGGTTTTCTTCCAGGTTATAGGGGTTTGGAATTTTTCTTTGTTAATGACATTTGTGTTCAACAACTCTTTAATTTGTGATTGCCAATTTTTTTTTTCCTATTAAACATAGATTGCTTATTGGAGGCAGCAAGGGACTTTGTAGGTGCACAAGGAGCTTATTTTTGTACCCAACATACTAATATTTAACTTTATCAAATGGAAACATTTAAATTTTTTATGAATTTGATTTGTCATGACAAGTTTATTGATGGTGACTTTTAGTTATAAAAAAAATTGTTTATGACATTAAGTTGTGTTAAATTTTTATTTATAGTATTTTTGTATTAGATTATGTGAGGCCCCAATTTAAGTTTCGCACAGGGCCCTCAAAATCTCAGGGACGGCCCTGTCAGTTGCTAGTGCTGACAGTTTCTCTGCAGATGGCGATAAAAATGTAGCGTCCACATGTGGAATAATGTAAGAATTGCTGTCATTTAAAAAAGGGTACAAGTAGAAGAGTTACAAAAAGTGCTAAATCACACACACGGACTATGGAACAAGACATTTTCATTAAGCTTTCATATTTCATATACAAGCAAAGCAAAGGGAAAAAAATGATAAGAAAAGAAGAAGAATTCATTGGTTAAAAGGTATACGTTTCTGATTTTTGGACATACTCGTAATTAATACATGTAACTATTAATGATGGGATCTATAAGCATTGCAAAATATATCAAGCCAAACAGCCTTGATATTTGTTGATGGGATCATAGATGTCACTCCTTCTAACTTCTTTGACATCATCACCCTTTTCCTTCTTTTTTCTTTTTGTGTTTAACAATGTAATTGCATGGAAACAGGAGGCAAGTCTAATGAATCAAATGCTAAAGAATCAGAGACTAAAGAATCGAAGGATGAAAAAAAACGTTATATTGGTATGCTTTTGATTTTTTTTTTTTTAATACAAGCGATAGTCTAACTATATTATTGGTAAGTGATAGCGTCCTCTCTCCTCCCTCCTAATCTTCTTGGTAAGCTTTTGATTTTAGGGACCAAAAAAAAAAAAAGAAGAAGTGCATGCAGCTTTTCTAATTACATTATATCTATGTATTTGTTGTTATTCTATGTAATGTGCTCACAATACTGATTTTTGGGTTTTACCATATCTTCATTCATTCGTTGTCTTCAAAAAATGATTATTTGTATTGCTTTCGTTGTATTTAACAATGGATCTACAAATTGCACACATGTGAATGTCAGTATTGTTTAAAGGTGGATGAGCACCCTACGGAAATATGCTCTTATAGGTATAAAGTCCCAGAGAATGCAATTGTTGGCGAGCGTTGTGTGGTTGCATGTCGTGTATGTGGCTGCCTCTTTAGAGATTCATGTTGTGCTGATTGTGGCACAAGCCTAGGACGTGCAATTTTCAAGGAGTGTTTAATATGTAGGAAGGAAGGTGAACACTTTACTTTTGAGTGCCCGAAACGCAATAGGAATAATGGTTTTACTTGCGATCCTTATACTGGCTGTTTTTCTATTCGAGATCTTCCCTTTGGAAGGGTAGAGAATGGAGATTTAATTGTAAAATAGAGTTAAAGCAAAGGAGAGAATAGTGCTTTTTTAAGTCGTTTTTGTCATAAATGCCATGCATTCTATCATTTTGATATCTACATCGTGTATTGTTTTTATCGTAAATGAATTGCAATTTGCAAGACATAGTCTATTATATTCTTATGCTTGAAGATGTGAAAATCCATCTATTTAGAAAATATCTGAAGTAAAAGGTGGTTTTTATCTCAACATTTTGTTCTTCTCTCTTATGGGGGCTAGTATATTGTATTTTGATTGAAAGAGACTTGCTAGGCAACTAGGCATGAATGACCATTGTTATGTCACCATCGTAGGTTTGAATTAAAATATCGAAGGTAATATTTACCCTAAACCCTAAAATGACTTTTCTTTTTTCGGAAAAAGATATTGAGTTTGTTGACGCAAAAAAGTGGTCTTGAGACTTTAGGGTCAACTTAGTAATTTTGTCTCCTTCGGTACCTTGGAAGCCTCGGTAGGGAGCATGACCTGCAAAATAGGGGAACGCTCGGTAAGGCCAAGGGCACCGTGTGGTACCGGCCGAAGGCTCTCCGAAGCTTAAGTAAGTTCGGGATTTAGTAAGTTTTACTTTCAGATCAATTAAGCAGTATGCCGATCGTTCTGATTACCTCTATTTTGGGATGGCTGATCCCTTTTATAGGCCTTGGGAGGTGTGTGCCATTTGTAATCTGTCGATGTGGGACTGTGGATGTCGCTGGGGAGCGTGCCACGTGTCCTATGAGAAGGCGTTGCCCTAAGTGGTGCGATCGGTAGGAGGAGGTGCCGAAGGCACCTCTGTCCAGGCTCGATTTGTCCCACGTGTCTTGCTCTTATTGGCTGCTTATTTTGGGTATAAACAGAGTTTATACACTTCAATGGCTTCCTCTAGTTTCTAATACATTGAATGTATGATGTATAGTGTTCTGTGTTCTATGGAAGCATTGCGTGGTAGTTATCTTCGTCACATCTGCATCTGCAACTCTAGCACACTTTATTATGAAGGAAAATACAAACATATACATGAAATAGACGGATAAATCACGGGCAACCACACATCAAATTAGCTAGTGCCTTAGTAGGTCTATCTTTAAGATAAATCTGGATTTCATGGGAAGTGAATAAATTCCTAAGAGAAGTTTACCATTCACCATACAAACCGATCCCAACACTCCCCTCCAAAAAAAAAACAAGGGAAATGAAGTTTTCCCCAATATATAGACAAAGTTGCATACCATCCTCCTTAGGATGCTGTTGATACACAACAGCTGAAATGAAATCATTTGGAGGTTCAACCACTAGTTGTCCGTATGCTCCATATGTATTCGTTGCCTTTATTGTTCTTCTTGGTAGCTCCTCAGGTCTCTCCTCTGGTCTCTCATCAGCACTGAACAAAGCAGCCAGAACTTCCTTCTGGAGATCACTTGCCTCTTTTTTTCTGTTCCGTAAATTCCACTCCATTTGTATTTGAACCCTTATCTCTGTTACTGCATGAAGACGAGTGTAGACAAGTCAGACTGATTGATGGGATCGATTAGCTAACGGACACCACAGAGAAAGTCCTAACAGCAGAATATTTCCCAAACACCCTCGTCCTCTTCCCCCTTCCCCTCTTCAAAATAAGAAACATAAACACGTTACACTTGGAACTATAACAAAAGAGATGAAAGAAACACACCCATATCAGAGGAGTTTATGCACTTTCTCTAAGAAGATACTTCAGATTTCCGATACAAACCTGCAGACTGGACAACAATCTCCTCAAATGAGATGGATGGGGAAGGAAAATACTATAGTGGCATTTACTACGCCATGCTGGACAAATTTCAAAGACTATATCTAGTTTAAATTTCAGTGACATGTATACTGTAAGTTACAGTCTGTAACAAGGTCCCCTTCTCCCCCATAGTTCTCACAAACCAATAAGACGCGTTTACTGTCAAATATCAATTACAAGGTGCATACTCGAAATTAATTTATACACTTAATTTATACACTCAAATATCATATTTATCTCCTTATATGCAGTTAAGAGACCCAAAAACTTATTTACATTATAGAAATATAATTGAATAGCTTTTCCAAGAAGATTGATGCATCAGAAAACACATAAAAATCCTGCTTGGGGCTAACTTCTTAAACGCTGGATCTACTGACAAATTCGTTCCTTTTGTCTGAAGTTGGTGCTGGCAAATTAATCAGCTTAATTTTCCATGCTCTGAATGGTATTAAAATGAAAGCTATTGCTTTGGAGTAATCTATTTATGTATATCTTTCCAATGTCTAGCATATGAGAAAATAATTTTATAATATCAGAAAAAATGGGGAAATTATTATGTGCATATACAGTGTGCAGTAAAAATAAAAAGAGAACAAACTGCCTTTGAGGTTTCCAGAAGTAAAAGATAAACTTTTCTTACATAGAGGCTGTGAAAACACCACAACTTTTGACAAGATGAAATGACATCAATTGGAGGAAAAGGGACAAGTTTTGAAAAATGTGCAGATTCCAAATAAACCCGGATTAGTTTTCACACATTAACATCGTTGAAAAACTTAAATAACACCTTTGCTATTCCTATATATCCTATGCAAACTGCTATGTTTGCCTTGCTTCTGTTTGTAACAAGCTGGATCTGTTAAATAAGAATTGAATTGAATTGAACTAAACTGCTATTCCCATTACAAGACCCATTCGTCGTTTAGGAATGAATTGAATTGACTGATTTTGAAAAACCTCAACACGAAAATCAAGAATGAATTTTTCGAGACACAGTACGGTGAATTAGCATAATTAGCATTTATACATAAATAAATAAAGAAGATAACGTAAACCCAAAAAACAAAAACAAACAAACAAAAGTAAGCAACATGCTTTCATTGAGCCACCCTTAAAAATCAAAATATACAGAATTTAGCCACGCAAATAGACACCTTAAAAATCATACATTACAAATGCCTCAATATCTTTTCTTCTATCAAAATCAAAATCACATTTCGCAAAAGTTCAATGCTCTCTCTTGCGCAACTTTTCTATTGTGTAATCTATGCAAATTCATCATCGCTATCACTATCACTTGGGAAACCTTTCATGAAAGTTGTTATGTGATAGAAACCACGAGCCCTCCCATCAAAGTAGATATGTGGTAAATGTGGCCAGTTAGAATACTTCTGTATCCCCTCCATGACTTCATTGTCCGTAAGAACATCAAAACTTCCAAATTCAACCTCATACTTCTTCAAAAGTTTAACAGCCATTCTACTAAATTTACATTTGGGCTCCTCAGGGGTTCCTTTCATAAAAATCATGACTCGATTAGAGTCAATCAACTTCTGCAGTCGCCTTTTCAAGGCATCATCAAGGCCAGTTTGCGCTTGAATTTGCTCCTCGGAAGATCCACTTTCTTTTGCTAACTCTTGGACTATCTCAAGGTTGGTAGGTGCAGGAGCAGTAGGTTCTCCAGCCTTAACTGACCTAGCAACCCCAGCAACTTCACTGGCCAAACTAGATGAATCTGCGACCTTTCCATCCTGACAAAAGAAAACACAAACAAAAAATGACCAAGAGAAGAACAAGATACAGAACAATCGTAGAACCCAAGCCAACAACGGAATTAGTTACAAGTGTATCAACAAAAAAGTTCTTTTTCCAATCATCAATCAATTCATACTTGCACGCATTTCCAGTTTTCCGATCAAAGTAAGCATTATATTTTCACTGGACATCTAAGTTTCTAGTTCATCTTCCAAACTGTTGATTAATGATCATAAATCCTGTGAAAAAAAACTCAACAGTCCCAGACCAGGCTTGAGCACATGATTCATAAACACCTCAGGTTGCAGTATAACAAAGAAAACCACCATATAAAATTCTTTTTGGGGTGGATAGTCGTTCGAATTGATAAAGGTTTATGTTATAACATAAGGCTTCTTTTTAAATATCTGATATACACATCCCAGTCCATAATCACATTATAGCCTGAGGCTATTAATAATTAAATCTCATTAAAAACAATCATACTGCAACTATTGTCATCAATCAGTAAACCCCAAAACTCAATTTCAAACTAAATACCCCATATTCACAGAAACTGATTATTTAAATGCAGAACTTTGTTGAAAGGTGAAAACAATATATTCTCACATCCAACAACCTATGCATGCTTACTCAAAACCAGTCAGCATGAAATGACCAAGCAAACATGTATATATTATACCCAATAAGAATACCTTCACAAAGGCAGTGTACGGCACATCAGAAACCGAAAAAGACCCAGGCTGTTCTTCAGCTTCAACCTATAGTATTTATCACCAATTGGAGATTAAAAACAAAACACCAACACACGCACACACACACACACACAAACACCAGAAAAAACCCAGTTAGAGATGAAAAGTGGGCAAAGACCTCGTCCATGTGCTTCGAATTTGAGGGCCAGACCACGCTATCAAGCTCCACCTTGGATTGCACATCCTTCGGTGATCCACCCATACATAACAGAATCACCTAAATTCTAAAAACTAAACGCTCAAAAACAAAAGAGAGAGAGAGAGAGAGAGAGAGAGAGAGAGAGAGAGAGAGAGAGAGAGAGAGAGAGAGAGAGAGAGAAGACTATTATAATTTATATGTAAAGGCATAGGGCATAATTTTGGGAAACCTTTTTTATTTTTTTGGGGCCAAAGAACTTAGCTAAACTTTCAAAATACCAAGAAATATTCTTTATTAATTAGACTTGTACAACAAGATAACTTAATTAATAAGAAAAAAATAACAAAGTAAATTTTAATATTAAAAAAGTTAAAATAACGTAGTGGGTGCTTCATTGTGCTATCTGATTTGAAGTTTTTATATAAAACTTTCATTACTTCTTATTTTTATATTTCAAAAATATATTCCTTCAAAAAAAGACTTTACATATCAAATATAAAAATAATAAATAATAAATAATAAAAAAAGCAAATTGGCGCGGTAAGTGCGTAAATTGGCATAACATCTCTCGCCGTGGATTTCTTTCTGCGATTGATTCATCGATCGTGGGATCTAGCTAGTGGGTCCTACCTCACGATATTGATTGGGGAATTAAAGTTGGGCATATGGGTATTGTAGTCTTCTGGGCTTGATAATTGTTTCAACTAGGATTTGGGCTCCTAACTATGGGCCTGATTTTATGAATTGCATCAAATTTCTGGGACTGAGATTTAGAGAGAGGTAAGAAATAGACATTGTGAAAAACAAACGTTTCCTAGGCAAACTATTCATTGGGTGAATTTATCCATATCTTTATCATTTGTGGTCTCACAATCTAACAATACAACATATAAGACGTTCTGATAAAACAACACAAACCGAATGACAATAATATAAGCTCCAACCCAAAAAAGAGTATAAATTTATAAAAGATAAATGATGATCTACGAACATTTCAAACAAAAGCTGCAATATCATAATATGAAAAAAGTCACTACATTGCAAATCAAAAAACAACAGACGTTCACTCTTACAAGGGGCCGAAAAGGAAAAGCCTTCACTCTTCTTTCAAAATCAAAATCACATTACTTTCTCTTGCGCAACCTTTCAATTGTGTATTCTAACCAACAATTTGATTGTTCATTCATAAATTAATTATCTCAATTCTGTGAGCACCACTCTTTGAGAAACAACTTGGTTTCTTTACTTTTTAATGAAAGTTAATCGTTTCCGATTAATACTGTCTAATTGGATTAGTATTGTTCCCGCCTTTTCCCCTTCAGTCCACTTAATCGATTCTTCCTGCAGTAGCTTCAAAACCTGTGTAAATGGAAAAAGGATAAGCCAAGTATGAAGCATTGTTCAAACAGATGCAGCAAGTAATTATGAAGCAGTCTTACCAATACTCGTCTACGAGATCCTTTTGAGATCTCTTCCTCTTGTGTATCAATGATGACCTTAAGACACTTGATTGCTGACGAGAAGACAACAAATAATTCCAATTAACAAATTAAACAAGTTCAAAGAATAACTAGGAACATGAGAACGTTTACTTACATGAGATTCCAGAAAATGAAGAAATTTGACACTTCAAAAGACGTATCGCCTCCTTGGCACTGCGTTCATGCAAGTCAAGCACTATTTCACCTTGTGTCTCAACATTTCTGATGAGGAACACAGAATAAAAGAAAAAACATTAACATTGTGGGATCCTATACACCATCATTAACCAATGCCCACAGAGAGTAGAAACACACACCACAAAATTTCAACGAAAAGGATGCTAACCTTGTTCTAAGAATCATTTCATTTGACTCTTCATCCGCTTCGCGTGCCTTGTCTTGGAAAAATTTTCCCTGCCACATTACAATAGAATTCATAAATTCATTTTAAAAAGGGGGAAAAAAAAAACTAATAAAGTGAATTCTACACTTGAAAATTTGATATCTTATATTTTTAGCTTAGATACATGATCAAGTCCGGCTTGGTATCTGCATGAAGTGAAACTGCCCCTTGTTCAATTTTTGAAGCATGTATTTCATTTTATCCAACTGATGAATGTGTTTAAGAAAAGCTATTTCCAATATAGTCGTAAGATGCTAATTCATTTTCTTTAAAAGAAAATAATTCATATCCAATCACTTCATGACAGCAAGTAAGCCTTACTTGTTCTAGAAGTTTGTTTGCTCGATCATGATCCTTCTTAGAAAATGCCTCTACAGCCTGGCAAAGAAAATTGATATCCTTACTCCATGTGTGAAATTTTAATGCTAAGAGAAACTACTCTACGCATTTTATAGATCAAATAATTGCAAATAAAATACTAAACCCTAAAAAGCCACATACAGCCTGGAAATATTCCTTCATCGTAGTCCGATACTCCTTCACAGCTTTACGAAGAACCTGGTAGTTATCTTCGTCATCTGCATCTGCAATTTAGCACACTATGAAAGAAAATATAAACATAAACACGAAATTGACAGATAAATCACAAGCAACCACACATCAAAATTAGTTAGTGCCTTAATAGGTCTATCTTTAGTATAAATCGGGATTTCATGGGAAATGAATAAATTCCTGAGAGCAGTCTACCATTTACCATACAAACTGATCCCAACATTGCTCTCCTAAAAAAAACAAGGGAAATGAAGTTTCCCCCATATAGACAAGGTTGCATACCATCCTCCTTAGGATGCTGTTGATACACAACAGCTGATTTGCACTCTGAAATGAAATCATTTGGAGGTTCAACCACTAATTGTCCATATGCTCCATATCTATTTTTTGCCTTTATTGTTCTTCTTGGTAGCTCCTCAGGTCTCTCCTCGGATCTCTCAGAAGCACTGAACAAAGCAGCCAGAACTTCCTTCTGGAGATCACTTCTCTCCTTTTTTTGTCCCGTAAAGTCCACACCATTTGTATTTGAAGCCTTATCTCCATTACTACATGAAGATGAGTATAGAAAAGTAAGACTGATTGATGGGATTAGCTAACAGACACCAACAGAGAAAGTCCTAACAGCAGAATATTTCCTAAACCCCCCCCCCCCCCCCCCCCTCTTTCCCATTCCCCTCTTCAAAATAAGAAACATAAATACATTACACTTGGAACTATAACAAAAGTGATGAAAGAAACATACCCTTCAGAGGAGTTTATGCACTTTCTCTCAGAAGATAATTCAGATTTCCGATACAAACCTGCAGACTGGACAACAATATCCTCAAATAAGTGGATAGGGAAGACTAGATCTTATTATAGTTTAAATTTAAATGACATGTATACTGTAACAAGGTCCCCTCCTCCCCAAAAATTCTCACACAACAAGACACCTTTACTGTCAAATATCAATTACAAGAACTATAGAAAACTGCATGAGTGCATCCTCGAAATTAATTTATGCACTTAAATAAGTGTGACATCTCTTCATATTTATCTCCTTATATGCAGTTAAGAGACCCAAAAGCTTATTTACATTATAGAAATATAAATGAATAGCTTTTTCCAAGAAGATTGGAGTGTACATCATTGATGCATCAGAAAACACATAAAATCTTGTTTGGGGCTATGTTCTTAAATGCTTGGAAGTGTTACTAACCTTATCACTGGATCCAGTGACGAGTCCGTTCCTTTTGTCAGAAGTTGATGCCGGCAAATTAATCAGCTTTTCCATGCTCTGAATGGTATTTGAAAAAAAAAAATGAAAGTTATTGCTTTGGAGTACTCAATGTATGTATATTTCCAATGTCTAGCATATGAGAAAATAATTGTATAATATCAGAAAAAATGGGGAAATTATTTTGTGCATACAATGTATAGTAAAAAGATAAAGAAAACAATGTTGGGAAAAAAGCCACAAATCTGTCAAGAAACTGCCTTTGAGGTTTGCAGAAGTAAAGATAAACTTTTCTTATTTAGAGGCTGTGAAAACACCCCAACTTTTGACAAGATAAAATGACATCAATTGGAGGAAAGGGAGAAGCTATGACAAATGTAGTGTACCTTTTCCATATCATATCCGCAACTATCTGCAGATTCCAAGTAACACCGCAACAAATTAGTTTTCACACATTAACATCAATCAAACTTAAAATGGAAATCAAACTATCCACAGCCATAAAACAGCTTGCAATAAAAAATTTCAAAACCCAATTTGTTGTGCCTCAAAAGTCAAAACTAAAAATGTCAATCCAATCATCAAGTCTGCTTTCCGTTAGTCAAGCAATTAGCAGGAAGCTCGTTTATGAATCAAATTTTATTCTTTTTTCCAAAATTTATTACTAAAGAAACTGGCTTTGTTGTTGGACATATATGAAATGTCCATATATCTAAATAGAATTATGAATGTTGGCAATAATATACACTACCCCCATTTGTTCATGTTCCTACTTTTACTCTCATTTTCCTTCTCAACCAACTCACTCTTCTCCTCTGCTCTTCAAGTTTCTTACTTCCGACTCTGCACTTATAACTCCCATAACCATGAGTGTGCACAATCCTTCTAGTGTGCGGCCTGAAGGCATCTAGGCATAACTAATAAATCTGTTTGATGCTAGAGCAGATTCAAATCAGCCTTGACAGTTTCCACAATCATGCCAAAGTGACACATATTGATAGTTCATGCAGACTTATAAATCAAATGACAAGACAAATAGCAAATATTTGAAATGGAACACAAAGAGCACTTTACCAAGAACTTCTCGAATCCTCTCTCTTTCTAGCTTGAATCCATCTCCAAGCATAGTGAATAGAAAATCTTCCATATCCTGGTGGAGACCATCATCCCTTGAAGAATTAGACTCAGCCTTTTCCACCCAAATTTCCGACATTGGCAACACCTCAGAGTCCAGCTTCAAGGGTTTGGTTGCATTACAAGACCCATTTGCTGATGGTGTTTTCTTTACATATTGTTTCCCAATAATGCTTGAAACACTGCCCCCTGAAACAGGACGATATTTGGGCTTTGAAGCTCTGGAATTCCCATTTGCTTGATATTGATATGGCTTCTTAGAGCTTTTATCGAGAGATAATCGTGAAGATTCTTCTTCACCCCTTGGCTTTGCCCCACCATTAGGTGTAGACATAGCCAGAGCTTCAGCAGCATCGTCAGCATTCTTCCCAGCCTTGCAATAAGCAGAAGCTATTTGATCAAGAGAAAACGCAGGACCAAACGCCTCAAGCAAACCCTTCAACGCCTTCTCATCATCAAAATTTGACGCCCCATTCAAACCAGAGGCCTCCATTCTCACAATTCAATCAATAACAAATTAGATTTTGAATTCAGGGAAAGACACTGACACTGAAACTGAGCAAAAAGCCGATTTCCCAAACAAATTCTAGGTCTGAATTAGGAATGCAATCAAACCCACTTCAACACCAGCCACAAATTCACACGAACTCACTTCGAGTGGTCGTTTCGGTGATGTGCAATGGGAGATTAAAGGTTGCGGCTTTTGCCACCCTAAGACGCTGGCTTTTCAAAGAGTACTTGAACAGCAGCAATGAATTGAATTGCCTGATTTTGAAAAATCTCAATACGAAAATCAAAGAATGACTTTTTCGAGACACAGATGGTGAAGATTCTGTGAGGAATTAACTCATGGATGAGTTATGAGTGCGAGTGGACGGAGGAATGATTATGAGTTATATATAAATACAAAGAAATAAATAAAGTAAACAAAAACAAAGCAACAAAAGTAAGCAGCATGCTTTTGGCGCCTTCGCTATTGCTTATTGGCACAGTCCACCTCTGATTCGGCTTTCTTCCTTCCAAAGCACGTTCCTTCCGAAGGAAGTTCTTGCAAAAAGACTCCGAATTTTTGGGCCTCCGAGTGATTTGAAAATGTATAATGGTGATGTTGATAGCCGACGGATTAGACCAGTCGATTAGAGCAATGTGGCCTACTTTATATCATTGGATCGTTGAAACACTAAAAAAGGAATAGGTCTCAAGAATGTCCCTCAAATAAACATAATTCCCTTATAAGATAGTTTTACTTGGAAATCTTAATTTGGGGCTAACTGTGTAATGCTAGAGAGCATACATGATGATTCACATACATCAATGACGAGGGTCAAGCGTATCTAAAATAATTTGGTAAACAATATATTAGTTAAGAAATGAAGGAAAACAATATACATTAAGAACTATACATTTTTTTTATACATGTAATGCTAGTTAAATAAATTAGTCACATGTTGAATTAATGGTTTTGACACTAAACCAATCATTTTATTACTGATGTCATGTCAACAAATTGTATCATTTTAGGGTTGATATCAAGTATTAATAATCAACAATAACCCGCTAATTTCATGTCATGTTCAAATTGTGTTATCGTATGGTGTTCAAAAAATTTGTTCTTATATGATAGGGTTACTCAATTTCTTTCAATAAGAATCTATGCTGTAAAGAAAACAAATTGAACGGGGGTGTTGTTTAAGGTTCAATCATCACACACACACACACATACACTTAATTCTGCTTGCTTGTATGCAGAAACTCTCCCAGTTTTTTGTTTTGAATTAGTTCAAAAAAACCAATCTTCAAAACTTCAACTAATTTTATTATAAATCCCCAATTAAAAATAAACAGACGAGTAGAATAGAGAGGCAAAAACATGCATGACCACTGATGGGTGGGCTAAGGGTCATTTATATATTGATTAACATCACAGAGCCATAAATTGTTTGATTTGGTTTGGTTTATAGAGATGGAAGATGCAATTACAACGCGTAATTCTCTAGTCACATAAACACCATGATACCCCTGGTTTCCATAACCAAATGCAGGAAATTCATTTGCTTGCTTCCTGTTTTGCTCAACCAACTGCCAGTTTTATGCCATTTTCACTGAAACAAACTATGCAGACCTTACTATAAAAGCCCTTTAACATGCAGAACAAGCTTAGGCAATAGAAAATAGCTAGAGATGGCAACACCAAAATGGGCTTCCATAGCCTACTTGATATTGCTTAGCTGGGGAGTTACCTCTGCTCTTAGGGTTATTACTGGCAAGGAAAAAGAAATGGTTGATGAACCAGAGAAGTTTGTCTTAGGTGGACAAATTGGAGGAGGGCTTGGTGGACAGATTGGAGGACTTGGTGGTGGACAGATTGGAGGAGGACTTGGTGGAGGTATTATTGGAGGTAGTATTAGTTTCGGTCCAGGTTTTGGTATTGGAGGTAGTATTGAAGGTGGGATTGGCAATCTAGGTGGTGGTAGTAGCAAAGGTGAGGGTAACGGCGGTTGCCAAGGTCATGGTGCTTGTAGTGGCCAAGGTGGTGGTATTGGTGGTGGCCAAGGTGGTGGTATTAGCGGTGGACTAGGTGGTTGTATTGGAGGTGGGGTAGGTGGTGGTATTGGCAGTGGCCAAGGAGGTATTGGAGGCGGGGGGAGGTGGTTGCATTGGAGGTGGCCACGGTGGTGTTATTGGTGGTGGTGAAGGCAGTGGTGAAGGCGGTGGTAATTGCGGCAGCCAAGGTGGTGGTGGTGACAGTGGCAGTGGTGAAGGCGGTGGTCCAGGCTTTGTCATCCCAGGTTATGGAACTCCAGGCTATGGAATTGGTGGTACTAATGGCGGCCAAATTGGTTCTGGTCTATATTGCACACCAATTCATTGCCCTGCCGCTACCTGCAAAGGAGTTCGTTTGTACTTTCAACATGACGAGCAGTCCATGGATGATACCAATGTCCACAATAACCACCTCAAAGTAGACCATGAGCCCATGGAGGGAAGAAACAGCCATGAAGAAAATGGCAACCATGTCAATGAGAATACACATGAACAATGGAAGATGCCCACAGATGAAACCAGCAGCAATGCTGAAGGTGAAGGGCATCGAAATCGCAGTATGGATGCCATGGCCCCAGAATCAGAATAGGCAGACTAGGATATACTGTATAAGCTAACATATCTAGTTTACGCACTATTGTGTACCAATAAAACCCCCCAAACTTATGATGATATAATAAGCATGCATTTCTGATAGGCCACATGTAACTTGTTCGGTTTTTATTACACACTCTAGTTTACGACTCACCAGTTACATATACAATTCATTCTTCTCACTGGCAGGCTGCAGGGCTAATTTCAGGGTCCTTATTCTCCTTCCTTGACCACAGTTGCTTGATCAGACCAATTTCCGGCACTGCCAGTGCGCGGGATGCTGGGGAGTCTGGTGAACAGATCCACCTGAAAAGTAACTCCACAAATATAGCCATCATCATCTTCGTGTGTGATTGCCCTTACCTTGTGTAAGGGATGAACAAAGCTCGTCAGCCCACTTCTACTTGTAAATATGCAGCCTGTTAGACCATTTTAAAACACTTCTTAATATTGAACTTGGGTTTAGTTACTGCAAATTGGGTCAGAATTCTATCATCATAAGGCATTGCCGACAAAAAACGAAATTAAAGGGTAATGGAAGAGCACCAATTTGGACTAACCTGGAGGAAAAGGTGCAAAAGATTTTCCACAAGCCTCTCTGATGATGTTGAGATCATGAGAGCAGACTAGGGATCCATCACCTGCCATGCCCCACTGAAGCTCCACACTTCCATCTCGATCCTAACAAGAATATCAGCTGTATTAGCTCTAGCATTGTGGGAGATGCAATGTTTTTGACCAACCAAGAAAAGTAAAGATCTCCAAGCCATTGTTGAATGAGACAGACTACATTCAAGAATAAAATTTGTCTTGAACAAAGTCAAAGACAAGTTTAATTATATATATTTCAATTGTAAGTTCATTTCAGAAATGCATAACCCACCCTCGCTGCAAAAAGGGTACCAAATCTAGCATCAAAGAGAATAAATGCGAATTTTCCTTGCAGATCTTTGATGACTTGATCTGGCGGGTAGGGTGCACGATCTCTTAGAACTTTATAAGCTTCAACCACAACCATGGCTTCCGTTGCTTGTCTTGGAAGGCCGTAGTGCCTTCTAAGGTCACAAGTGTTCTCCAAAATCCCTATAAAAATGCAGAAGACATCGTCTATGACAACTATGGACCTGCCAAATACAGAAATAGACAACTGAGAGCACCGTATAGAAAAACAAGAGCTTCACTTTTGCATGCAGGCTTTGGCGCAAGAAAAGCTCAACTAGTATAATAAAATACCCTGTAATAATCTTTTGTGAGAACTGAGATGAGAAGAATATTGGCTTAGAATATCAGCAAGAAAACAATGAGGCGTGGAACTAAAAGACGATGAAGATCAAATATCAATCAATACCTTGGGTGCGATTGAATACTTTTGTCGGCATGGAACAAGGCCATGAAATTCCCATTTGAAAGATAGTACACCGTGCTCTCAGGACATGAAGATTGGAAAGTCTCCAAAATTTCCTCTCTGGTCTTTGCCTTCTCCAACACATTCGAAGGAAGCCTCAGCTCCTCAGGTGGTTTTCCAATTGCTTTCTCAAAAACCGCCAACATTTTCCAGCAAACCTTCAATAACATACAGCTATTTCTCAGAATGGAGCAGCTTGTACATATACAATCTTAGTTTCTATGTTTTTGTCCACATGCTTATCTGGAGAAAATAAGTTTGGCTAGCTTACAAGAGAGTGTTGGGTGGTACTGTGCATGTGGCAGCTCCAAGGTTTACATCAGGGCAAGGCAAGACGTGGAGTCTGCTGCAAAAGGCAAGCGTTATAGCAAGTCATATATTATTGCCCAAAAAAGTTTTGGCTAGTTCTTAAGGTGTCCGTTACAATCTTTCATAGTCAAATTTCAAATTCCGAGAAATAGAAAATGATTTTGTCAAGTCAGAGGAGAGAGGAAAAGAAAAAACCAAAGCTTTCTGTTGTAATAATGGAATAAAAGAGGGAAAAAATAGTAGCTTAATGGACAAAGTCCTATCAAATTGATTGCTGGGTACAATTTTACAAAATTGTGAGGGTACTTTGACCCAACATAACACTAAAACTGGTCAGTGCCAAAAAAAGAATTTACATGAAGATCGAAAAGAATGAGTGACTATGCCTGGATGATGGTTTACCAATGTGGTATGACTGTAAGACAATGTTCGCGGATCAGTAGAGTGTCGTTTTACTTGATATAAGCAACTGTACAACCATAATTCATTGGACTTTCTTGTTCATACTTGGCTACTCGTGGATGGTTTTTCAAAATCTCAAGTGCTCGCTCTTTAACAACCCCTGTGCCCATCCCATGTATGACAAAGAGAACTGATTGAGATTGTCTAGCAGAGATGACCATGTCCAGGAGGTCAGAAGCTTGCTCCACCCTCATGCCACGGAGATCCACGGTGTTCTTTGACGTTTGTATCACTGGACCATATGCGACCTCCCCGCTTTCAGTTTCCCCAGTACGACTCTGCGAAGCCTACAATATCAATCAAAATGATAAGCCTCTATCTTTGGATTTGATTCCAAACATCTACAAGCCATGGAGACCGGTCAAAACCCCCAAACAGGATGTTTGATGGTACTAAGAATAAATAATTACTCATTACATACCTGCTGCTTCAAACGTGGGGCAGAATTTGTCATTGGATTCTTCTCAATACTAGGAACAGCTCTGATGTCATTCTTCTTCAAGCGAACCTTTATTTTACCGTATTGTACAAGGACTGTCCCATCATCTCCAGGTGTTTCAACAACAGTAGCTAACTTATCTCCCAGTCTCTTCAAATGGACTTGCTCCCCAGGTTGGGGCGTGTATGAAGTGGTAGATGTCTCGCTAACCAACAAATCATCATCAGGACAATGAGCCTTAATAACAGATGCAATTGCAGCTTCTGATTTCCTAATCAGCAAATTCAACTGATCAGCACCAGCAGTTTTGAGTTGGTTATCAAACTCGTTCAGCACAGATTCCATTTGAGATTTTGCACTCTTCACTTCTTTCTGAACCTGTAGGGTTTCCTTTGCCATAAGAGCTCTCTTGCGCTCATCAAGATCTTCTGCCTCATCTTGGATCTTCAATTTAATAAAAGAAAATAAATAAATAAATACGTAAAGAACCACATAAAACAAGATAATGAAAAAAAAAAGTAGCAGCAGAGAAAAATGCAGATCTGTTCCAGACTAGAGCTACTCAAACAATACCTCACGATAAAGATCCATGATATCTGAATGAAGTGATGCAGCCATTTTTGCCTGAGCTTCTAGTCTGCCTCTTTCCTCTATTAATGACCGATATAGCAAACCTTTTCGCTCCTGTTGCTTTTCAGGCATTAACCTCTCCACCCATTTTTGTGCACGTTCAATTATGCGTTGATTAAAACCAATCAATTTAGCAATACTCAATGCATTTGAATCACCAGTACTTCCCCATAGGATCCGATAAGTAGGTTGTAAGGTTTCTAGACAAAATTCCATGGCTGCATTTTCAAACTGATTATCCTTTTCTTTCAGGCGACTTAAATCCGCATAATGAGTAGTCACAACAGCTAAGTTAACACAGCCTTTGAGATATAGCAAGATGCTGGCAGAAAGAGCAACACCTTCTGAAGGATCGGTTCCACTGCCAATTTCATCAATGAGGACAAGTGATTCTTTTGAGGCCACTTCCAAAATATTACAGATCCGCGATATGTGCCCACTAAACGTTGAGAGATTTTGCTCAAGAGACTTCAATTGAAAAACAATAGTCAGACGAAAATGAAAAACTTAAAGAACCTAGGATTTTCTGCCATAATTAAGGTAAACTACTACCTGGTGATCTCCAATATCGGCTAGAACAAGATCAAACCACGGAAGCTTTGGGCGGTTCTTAGCAGGCAGGTACATGCCAGCCTTCGACATGAGAGATGCCAGGCCCAAAGCTTTCATGGAAGCTGTTTTTCCTCCTGTATTAGGTCCTGAGATTACAACCACTCGGGTGCCACATCCAATTTTGATGTCTATTGGCACTGGAAAAACAGATGCACGACCAGATAAACTTCCAGTAATCATTTTTAAACCATTAACGTCATCGGAGGAAAGGTGATTTCTAGAACTGGATGCAAGAACGTCAGATAATTTTTTAAGAGATGGCTCAAGCAGCAATGGATGTTGTAGTCCTTCTATATCTACAGATGTCGCTAAACTGGCGCCACCGGAATCTAAGTCCTGGCAATCCTTGGAACTAAATATTGGGCATACCGCATTCATCCGTAGAGCATAAGCAGCTCTAGCAAAAGCAAGATCCACTTCTAGAACTTTATCTAACAAATACATTATCGGTGTTTCTGATTTTGCAATTTCAGATGTAAGGAAGCTCAAAATGCCTATTTCCTCAGATCTCTCAGCATTTGAAAGCCTCACTTCCATGTTATTCAACTCCACAGCCTCTTTGGGTTCCACAAAGTATGTTGCGCCAGAACTACTAACATCCAAAACTATGCAACCCGGAAGCAAATGTTTGTGAGTAGCCCTAACACCCACACACATCCTAGCCCTGCGCTTAGTCACCAAAGGACTGTCAATGCCACCAGCTTTAAAAATCTGGGTTGACACTTCCTTCAACAAAGAATCCAGAGTTTCCATGTTACTCTTCCTTTCTGACCTAATGATCTCCAGGTCTTCACTAGCTGTGTCAACAATTATTGAAAGCTTGCAATCTATGCACAATCCTATCGTTTTCTCCAGCTCCACTAGGAAATCACAATCGTCAAGTATTTCAAGCAGGGGCAAGTACCTGTTCCAGTACAACTTAACAAAAAATAAATCTTAAAATTTTGATTTGTCTTAATATTATCTATCACAGTAGAGTACTTTACCAAAAAACACACACTCTTATCAGTGTTCAAAATTTCAAACCACATGTTCATTAAAACGAAAACACTGAACAAACCTAAAGGAAAAATGTAAATAGATAAAAGCAAAGCTACCTGTCTGTACAATCTGCACTCAAAGCCAAGCCCTTCAAATTTTCGAACAATCCCTTCGCGGCGTTCAGCGTCCTACGCACAGCGCAGAGCTCGTTGATGCTAAGCAATTTGCCTGAAACCGCGGAGCTCACGATGTCCGAGACGTTCTCGATGGCCGAGAAATCGGACGGCGGAGAACCGGCCATCGTGATTGCATCCACCGCCGCGGTCGTCTGATCGAGAAGCTTCTGGCTCTCCTCCTTGGATCGGCCAACGGGAATGTGGGCCTCCTGCGCGGCGGAGAAGCCCATGGCCGTGGACGCCAACGCCGAGAGCTGCTTGCAGACCAAGGCCCATTCTAGGATTTCTAGGGTTTCGGATTGGAGGGAATGCGCGAGGCTGAGTTGGTTGGACGGTGACTCGGGCGAGTAGGAAAGCGAGAAGTTAGCGGTGGCGGGTTTGAGGGCTCTGGGAAAGAGGTTCGAAGGTTTGGGGACGGAGATGAAGAAGAGGTTGCTGTTGAGTTTCAATGGAGGAGTAAGAGAGTGAACGAGTGGATTCAACGAGTTGAACATGGCGTCGTTGGTTTTGACGCAATGGGTTTTAGCTTCTTATCCGTGAAGATGCAATCATGCAACTGTTGAACCAATCTCCCGCCTCGTAACCGATAAATTTCTGGAGGCAATCTGGGCTTTGGGCCGCCGCCTGCTGGGCTTGGGTCATTTACTCAATTTAACTTTCTCAACTACACGACATGCCTGTCATCAGCACCAATTTGGCTGAAGCCTATTCTGTTTTACTAGTAGTACTAGTAGACATGGCAAGGGCAATATTGTAGTAGGGACGAAAAAACACAAATAATATTTCTTTTGAGGACCTTTCCATTTCACACACAATACTGCAGCTTCCATGACGTTCCCCGTCATTATCCAAGAAGAGCTTCAGCAAATTCTTAGAGAAGCCACCCAACAGAGCCACTCCGGTTTGTGTCCCGGTCACCGGCGTCGCCTTGGAGTGCCTCAGATTCCAAAACACAATCCGCGGCACCGCATTCCCATACCCTTGATTCTCAAACTTCTTCTGTATCACAGCGTAATCAGTCTCCCAGCTCCTAGACGACGAAGCCTCATCAAACTCCATGTCGCTGAACACAAACACCCTCTTTATCATGTCCTCCGGCTTCAAATTCCCCTTCACGGGCACTTTTAGAATCAAATCAAACACCTTTTGGAAATCAGTGTTGTAACCAGCCTCCATCCTATTCACAAACTCACACTTGGATTGAGATCATCGCCTTGTATCAAATGCAGCTGAGGCCACTGACTGAAAGTGATCACCTTTCCTTTCCATGGATCTTCACTCAATTCAGACACCAAAATCCCCAATGCCACGGAAACTTTCATGGGGGTTCCTTCCATGCTTCCCGAGACGTCGGAAACAGCCAGGGAATTCCTCATCTTGCCTTGCTTTAACATGTCGTCCACTATTCTCTTCCACTGAAGCTCAGCCACTTGCCCCCCATCGCGGCGGATGTCCTCGTCCCCGCTGTCGTCGGAACTATAGGGATTAATATTGAGGGAGGCTGAGCTCTGGAGGACCAAGAAGACTTGAAGGAGCCATTGAAATTGTGATTTTGGTTTGAGAATTGAGAGAGGGTTTGCAGGGGAAGGTTTTGGAGCGGTGCGTGATATGCCCTGTTTTATATAGGAATTATTAGTTCTAGGGCCACAATTTTTCTTTCTGTAATTCTTTCTTTTTATTATTATCAGTTGCTTATATTTATTCATAATATATATCTCTTGATTTACCCCCAAAAAAAAAAAGGAAATTAGTTGGAAATTGTTATATTACAGATTTAGGAAGCACCAGGCTCATCAAAAGCCTAGAGATGACAGAGCCATACATGAATGATATCACACAAGTACATATACAAGGAGATTTGGCTTGTAAATTCACGAGTGTAATTATTTTGCCAGAATCGGAACGCCGCATGCTGCCACAGCATGCTTTCCCTCTTTGAAGACAAGGTTTCCTCTTACAAAAGTAGCTGAAACTTTTCCAGATAACTTTGTTCCCATGTAGGCTGAAATCCCCTGTACACAGAAAGGTAACACAGTCAAAACCTTGTGGTGTCATAACACAGAACAGAAAACAGGTTTAATATAGAATAGAATGCCATACAGGGTCTTACGAATGTTATCAAGAAACAAGCAAAGTTACACTCAAAACATGTGAACAGAGGATACATAAGGAAGACATACAGAATGCTTGAGGTAAACAGGGTCATCATCAAGGTCAAACTCCACATCTGGATCCCACACTACCATATCTGCATGGTTCCCAATTGCAATTGCCCCCTGCAAATTTAGAATTCAAATCATCAGCACAATGAGATTCATGTCTGCAAGAAAATCACTAAAACAGATAAGAATTTGATGATGATATCACCTTCAATTCTTGTCCGGCAAGCCTGGCAGGCCTTTCACTCCACC
This sequence comes from Prunus fruticosa, assembly GCA_018703695.1. Lineage (NCBI taxonomy): Eukaryota > Viridiplantae > Streptophyta > Magnoliopsida > Rosales > Rosaceae > Prunus > Prunus fruticosa. Next base: position 2,867,773 of record CM031920.1, on the reverse strand, counting down.
ATAAAGCTAACTGTTCTAAAGTCACTCCATATTTCTGGCCATATGACCATGTCACTGGAAGAACAAACTGCGAATGCCCCCAAGAATGCCAGTTAGTTTCGGAAGCCAATCACAGACCATAACATTTGCAAGGAAAAATATGCAACCTGCAAAGATGATATGCCACCCCAAGCCCTCAAGAAGTCTCCATCATCAAGAAGCTTAAGTTCCGGCAGAGTTGGTGAATGATCAGAGCTCAGCATGTCAACATGTCCTGCCTGAAACAAAACATTGAAACCAAATAGAACCAATTTGATGGTGAACAGCTATCCTCTCATATACACAGGAAAACATAGAATGATTTTATACCAACAAAGCCTCCCACAGTTTTTCCTTGTTGGCTGCGTCACGGATGGGTGGAGAACACTTAAAACGAGTATCTCCATCTCGAATCTCTTCTGCTGAGAATGCTAAGTAGTGGGGGCATGTCTCCACAGTTACACTGTCACCACCACTTTTTGCATCCTGCAATAATGTAGACACCCAGTTGCATTGTTTATTCATGAACACTAATAATTTGCTTTCAGTCAAAAGTAGCACTCTGGTTAAATTGTGGGTGCAGATAGAGCTGAATCAGTAGAAAGTTACAAGTGAATGGCCATTTGTACTATAGGAGTCATAACACCCACAACAACCACATACATACTTATAATAGACTACCTTAATAAGATCTAACGAAGAGCTTGAGTCAGACAAGTGAACAATATGAAGATGAGCTCCTTCCGCTGAGGCACCAATCCTTGTGTCCTTTGTCAAGGTCAAGAGATCCCTAATAGCTGCCTCTTCCCTGGTTTGGAAACAGAGGAAAAATTACATTCAGGGATATTTCCTTAGAGCAAGTATAGGGAAAATTTTTGCAATATAAATTCAGCATTCAAAAGTCAAAACATTGGTGCGAAAAATATCTTACCATGAAGCTGGCCTGGTCTTGAGATACGTCGAGTAAGAACGAGCATCGTTACTACCACCTTCAACTCCCAAGTCGCTTTCAAGATCTAGTTGTTTCTCGGCATGTACAAGTAAAGGCCGCCTATATTTTGCCAGTACAGACAGTCCCTCCTAAGGAACAAATAATTGAAAAAATATGCAGATGTTTGAAAAGACATCAGAATTGTGCAAAAAACATTGCATCTCAAGAAGCCAATTGATCATGCAAGTCTTCAGCCATCACGAATGAATAATTAATTGTGCTGATTAAATTAGTACAGGTAGATTTGGATAAGCAGCAATGCAATTAAGTCATTGATTCTATGCTTTTAATTTATTTTGCAAGCTAAATCAGATAGTGGGAAGACTGAATCTCATGAAACAAACCTTAATATGACTGGAATTTGTCATAGGAAAGTCATTGATCCCTGATGGACACATGAAAGACTACAAAAACAGACACAGAAAAACTCATCAGATGAGGATCGTATAACATCTTAATATTACTGCAAAAGTTGAGGAACAGTACTGTTTCAGAAAGCAAGAAAATTGAAAACTGGTCCACATTCAATCAACATGAACCAATAACCACAAGCTCTAAAATATGTCTGTGCACCTCAAGACACAAGAGATCTGAATTAGTTGGGATTCGGGAAGAACTTTAATTGTGCCACAAGAAATGTAATGAAACAGATATCACCATCCTATTTTGAACTACAAAATTCCTAGCTTACCTAATACATAGACTAGCATGTGTTCACTATTCTATTAAAGAGTTTACCTTCAAACCAAGAACACCAGCATTTAACAAATCCTCAAGAGCAGATGTGTTGAATGCGTTTTCAGGAACAAGACCTCCCCAGAAACCTGTTACAATGTGCACGTAAAAACCCGTAGTTCTCAAATGTTTTAGTATTATGGTATCCCCAAACATGTATATAGTTCTAAGAGCATACCAACATCAACGTAAATTCTGCTCTCCGCGGCCTTAAGCTTGAGCTGCAAAGTCTCTCTGGAGACAGTGGATGGATCACTATTTAGAGGCATGTCAACCAATGTAGTTATCCCACCTGCAACAGAGCAAATATTAATCTATAAGCGATTTAAAAGCTACAAAAAAACATAAGAATGAAGCAGAGGTATAGGCATACCAGCAGCAGCAGCCTGGGTCCCTGATGGAAATCCTTCCCATTCAGCTCTTCCAGGATCATCAAGATGCGCATGCCTGAAATTAATAGAAACCAAAGTATTTAAATTCCAATGAAAACCCTTGTGACCATACAGAAAAAAGACCACAGTGAGAAAATTAATTGTGGTATCTTACACATCAACCAAGCCAGGCATGACCACAGCCTCTCCATAATCAATTACATTCTCCAACTTGGTTTTCCCATTCTTTTCATCTTCTTTAACAATGGAGATAATCTTCCCCTCCTTTACCTCAACTGCTCATGTACACATTTCATAAATGAAACTAAATCAACCATGTGGTTCCAAAACCATAATATAGAGCTGTAATGTGGTTTCTAAAATCTACGACGGAAAATCATCCAATTCAAGACTATTGTTTAGACATGCCTGCTCCAGAAATGACCCCATGAGGCGTCACGATGCGCTTGCTGGTTATCCAGTAATGTTGGTAAGGAAGCAGGCTGCAGTTTTTCTGATATTGCTGTAAAATAAAAAGTAAAATAAACTCCATTATGACACTCAAATTGCAATGCAGAGCCAACACTGAGGAAGTGAAATACTCAGTAGAATTCATGAACAGACCAACAAAACTACTACTTCTTTCTTGATGGGTTCTTCACCAGGCATATACAAAATACATTGGTATATACGCAGAAATACGTTCATGCAAAGTGGAAATATTTTTTTGGTACAACTTTCAGTATCATTCAAAATCAGAATATGCTTTTACCAAAAGTTCATGGATTATAGAATTCAAAGACTAAAGTAATCCCATTAAAATTTAGTGTAATTCATTTCGTCGTGGATAAAGCAATCCCATTAAAATTTCTTAATGGAATATCAAATTGGTTATAATGTAGTGTAGGACCGCATAACTTCTCTCTCATCCATGATTTCACATATTATGAACTCATCATCCATTGATCTGTTGGTTAATATCTCAAATCCACTTGCCCTGTTGTCCACTAACAGAGTGGTACTATTAAAACAGAAGGTAAACCATACAAAGAAACAGAAATTAGGCAGGCAAATGAACACCCTTGAGAATCAAAACAGTATATTGCAATGATTTTCTTCACAAAAAGCTGTTTGGTTGACTAGAAAATGGGCCAAAAAGACAAATTCAAAACCCGAATTCAGAATAATTTTTCAATACTAAAGAAAAAACCAAATTACTTGAGATTTTCATGTCATCAGAATCAATAACACAACAACCATACAGAGCTCAAATATCATTTTACTTTCTTTGCACTCCATTTTCGAGAAAGCATTAATGAACAAGTATAAAAAGGAGGACTAACCCAACAAAATAAACACAAGAAAATTGAGAGAATAAAATTCAATTAAGCTTCATAAACGTTAAAAAAAACAAATAAAAAAAAAAAAAACAGACCTTTGAGGGATTTTGGAAATAGAAAAAGAGTAGAAAAGAAGCGAGAAGTATTAGCAGTGGCAATAGCCTCCATCGTATCGCCTCCATTTCTTCGGCTGCTGACTTGCTAACAAGTAACACAGACTGACACGCAGGCGCTCTCTTCCGCTCTCTCCAGGTTTTGGTCGAGCCATCCACGGGGCAACTTATCCTGGTGACGTGCGGGAAACGGGGTCCACGTATGGACCAGTGGGATTTGAACACGTGGGGAGTTGGAAGATGACAAACGGCACTTGCGCTGTCCGTGTGTCCGTGTGCCCGTGAAGTTATCGATTCCCGTAACTTATGAATCTTGGGAAGATTCTTGATTCCTTTTCGCTAGTGGCCAGGGCGACCGACTAGTCGTACTCGTATCTGGCGTGAAAAATATATATAATATATAAACTTAATATTATATTACATATGTATATATTTTTCAATAATACATTTATATTTTATACACATCTTAAAAACTCGATAAAAACACATTTTTAAAAAGTAAATATACAAACACATTTTTCAATAAACACACATAAAATTTACTTATTATATTCATATAATTCTGACATAATATTGAATATAAATTATATATATTTAAAAAATAAATAAATTATATTAAGATATAATATAGGTGGGTTTTTTTGACACGTGGGCACCTAATTGCTGCGGCTACCCTAGGTGTTTTTTAAAAATAGTATAGCCGCGCGGCTATACTCGGGTTTTAATACTTATCTTAAAGATAGTATAGCCGCACGGCTATACTCAGTTTTCATGGTTATTTTAAAATAATAGTACAGCCGATCGGCTATACTCCGGTGTTTTTTTCAAAAAAATTTGTATAGCCGCGCGGCTATACTCGTTTTTTATTTTGTTTTTTAAAGAGTTATTCGCAGCAATGGTCCCTCAACTATACCCCAAATTACACTTTGGTCACTTAACTCAAATATTAGTTGCAGAAGTCACTCAATTATGTGTTTTGTTATACTATTAGTCCTACTGTCAAGTCTATTACTTTTTCTGTTTAAAATGATGATGTGGCAAACATCTCTTAGATTATTGATGGGCGAATGTGACTTTTTAGTTAAGATTATTTTGTAGCATGATCCCTGAACTATACTCGGAGTTATATTTTAGTCACTCAATTAGGTGCTCTGTGTTGCACTATTAGTCCCTACCGTTAGAGAGATTTGACGGTAGGACTAATGGTGCAACAAAACACCTAATTGAGTGACCTCTGGAACTAATAATTGAATTAAGTGACCAAACTATAAATATGGGTATAATTAAGGGACCATTGCCCGAATAACCCTTTTTTAAAAATAAGTATAGTCGCGCAGCTATACACAGTTTTTTAATGTTTATTTTAAAAAATCGTATAGCCAAGTGGCTATACTGTTTTTACACTTGGCTCAGGTGGGTTTTTTAAATATATATATATATATAAATAGTATAGCCCGATGGCTTTACTGGGCATTTTTTGTTTTAATTTTTTTAAATAGATTTTTTTATTTATTTGTTTTATATATAATCATTAATACTATTTTACTATTTCTAACCAATAATACAATATTATGTGAAAAAGTTATCCCGATTGTTATCGTGCTATTGGCTGGAATAGCAAAAAGCATTATCTAATTACATGAAAGTCAGCTCTCTCCAAGCGGGGCCGTCCCCACACGTATGCCGTTGCCACATTGCTCCCATGAGCCGGTCCGCACCCCACCGGTCTAGAGAATCAAATTACCAATTTACCCTCGGAAGGGAGCTTAGAAGTATCCCTTTCCCCATTTCCACCGCTCCTCCATTTACACCCAGAGACAGAGTCTGAGAGTGGCGAGAGAAGATGATACCGCATCAATGGGGGTCTCCGTGCGGTAACCAATGCACCAACAAGTACGCAGCCCTTATGCAGATTCCATGTAACCCATTTTTATCTCCTCCTCACTCTCTATGCCTTTTTTTTTTTTTCTTTTCTTATTTCCTTCATTTTCCCTTCAATCGTTGTTGTTTTCCTCCATTAATTAGATTTTTGGTGCCCTTTTACTGTAAATTATTATTACTTATTTTGGTGCCCTTGTTTTGGCGCTAAAAAAATGAGACTGATCATCGTATTGGGCAACCCTTAATTGACTAAACCGAACGTTTCATGGTCTAGTTCTGAATTGTACATTTTGTATGATAAATTTTGGCCAATTTAGCCCCCTGTTATGACTGCATGTTTCCCTGCACAGTTGGGTTTGAATAATATGCTTTAGGTATGCCCAAGCACAAGAATTTGCATGTGTTTTCTTTTGAAAATATTGGTTTATTACAGGGTTCACTATAACTTGTGTGTTTCCTTGTAGGGCGAGTATTTTGCAAAAAGGGCTGTGACGCTGATGGAGAGACTTGGGAAGAATGTGAGTGTTGCTTTGTTGTTCTACTCAGTTTCATATGGTTTTGTGCTGTTTACATTATTTGTTTTCGGTTTAGCACCTTCGCAGACACCTTATATGAAATGACACTTCTAAGAACCTATCTTAATGCTGTGGGAAGTTACCTATCAACGTATACTTTTTGGCTCGCCTATTAGGTTGGCTCTTATCAATCTGCATCTGAATCTTAATTTGGAAGTAGACTATTGGTTTAGTGAGTTAGTACACTACAACATAGGAGTAGTACAAAATGTTGTTGAGATATGCTTCAAGTGATACAGCGAGTAGTTGTGCAGGCTTGGAGGAGTGCAATGAGATATGCTACAAGGATCCTGTTTTAAAGGACCGGCAATGGAGTGCTTGCATCGACCGTTCTCCTGGAGTTGACAGGTACTCAGAGGTATTTTGCCATCTACAGCTTCTCTTAGCATGCTAATGATAATATGAACATATGGTCATGTGTATTAAATTTATATGGCCTCTTGTATATCTCAAGTCCAAAAGTTGCAAGCGGGAATTGTCAGTGTTGTTCACTATAATAGCCTCCTCAGGATTCACTAAAATCATTTGTTCTTAGTAGAGCAAACTAGGAGTTGTAAATTTGTTTGTAAATGTTAAACTTAATGTGTTTTTAACTGACATGAACCATGCAGTTCCAGTATGATAATTATATTTAAGGTGAAAACTAGGAAAGCTTAAACTATCACTTTTGTCCAATGACAACCATAAGAATTGGTAATTTGGCAATGTATCTGATAGCCAAATGCTTCTTGATTTAAAATCTTGAATGGAGTGAATAGGTATGTTAATGCTTCCATCCTGCATTGAACAGTCAATTGTTACCCTTGTGCATCGTCCTCATTCAAAAGCATGGTTATGATTCAATGTACATTTTTTCAGTCTGAGTAATTGCTGATCCAATTCTGTGTGCAGGAGTGCTTTCATGCTTGTGTATCTGGCTGTGGTTACAAGGTTAGTCTGGTCTCAATCCGTTGAAGTTCTGGTTACATTTTAATGCATTCTTATCTAGGATTGATAGATAGAAAGTTATAAAGTACAGATTCAATTTCCTTGATGCTGCAGTTTGATATTCGTCCGGACATAGCTGATAAAGTTCGTCCAAACAGGCGACCTAAGCCTCCTCCCCCTGTTCAAGAGCCAGCCTCACCGCCTGCTGAATCCCGAGCAGCTGGAGCAACGACTGAAGACATACTTGGCACTTCGGCATAGTGAGAGACAAACCTAACTATACTATAAAATGCTTACCAACGATTTAGTTAGTTAATAGGTTGGAGGATTAATTTTTCCTTTTGCCATTTTATATTGCTTTCACATTAACTAACATCTGGGCATCCAGATTTTTTGACAGACAAGAAACACCGTGGAAATGTGAACTGTAAACTGGATCCCCTTTCTGTTTTATTGGTGACAATTGAATTGATATTCGATATTCGCGAGTTCAATGTTTGAGAAGATACTTAAGAATTTGTTCACTATATGAATTCGTCTTGATCAAAGCTTTAGAAGTGGAGAACCGTATTGCCATGGATGCCATTAAATTTCATATGCACCATTGAATGGCCTTGACACCAAATTTCACTAGCGGAGAAGCTCTGCCATGGACATGATTTAGAAGATTGACATTTCTTGTCAGTTTCATTATCTGACTAAGTGCCTATTGTGAAACCTTGATGAATAAACTACTATTCTAGTGGTATTTTTTTATATCGATAATGTTATAATCTAAACAAGGGGAGGGGGATTTTCACACACACTACCAAAGTGTCATGAAATTTGAATATGAGAACGCTAGTTTAGACCGGTTGGCATTCTCACAGTATTTCTAGATAATTCGATTTTAATTTTGCTAATTATGTTTTTGTTTTTCTGAATTTGTTCACTGTGTTTGGTTTATCATTTTAAACTATTCTAAATTCATCAAATTTACAAGAGGGGAGACTCGAAACTCACGTCTGCCACTGTGTTTTGTAACTTTGTTAGATAAAATTCATATTTTCAATTTCGAAAAAAAAAAGAAGAAAAAATACAGTATATCAAAAATCTATTTTACAAATAATAATAATAATAATAAACACGCAGAATAAAAGCAGCGACCGGCCAGTAAGTAAACCCAGAATAAATGAAGCGAAGTTTACCATAAACCAAAGAAGACGGTCTCCGACACTCTTCAATCATCGGAGAAAATCAAATAGCAGCACTCAAATCAGAATACGTCGTCGCTTTGAGATCAGTCACACTTACAGTAAACATAGAAGAGTGCAATAAACTCAAATCTCACACCCTAGAATTAAATTTCAGGCCCCTTTTATTCACTTTATTGTTCTGTAATTTTCTATCAGAAGGGGCTTGAAGCTCAGCAGAAGAACCCTAGAATCAGAGCGGAAAAGAACTCGAATTTCTCAAAATGCCTCAGGTGAGGATCATAGCGAAGAATTTCATGGACATGGTGGCTGCCTTGCCCGCCATGAAGCTCGACAAGCTCTACGAGAACGCATTCATCTGCGAAGCCATTCTCAGGTCCCCTTCTTTGTTTTTACTGCTTTTGTTACTCAATCTCAGTTTGCTTTCGCAATGTCGCCTGTAGCTTTATTACTTGAACGAGCCTGTAATCTTAAATGAGTTAGTGATCATGATATAGGTGCAATTTTCAGGTCTCTGCCACCGCTAGCCAAGAAATATGTCTTACAAATGCTATGCATCGAAGTTCCAGTGACTGCCAAGTCAATGGAGGAGTGGGTGCTGCCGGATGGGGTCTCCAAACATAGAGTTGCTATTGATCGGCTAATTCAGTTGAGAATTTTCACTGAAACTGTTGACAGGTGATTCAAGCTTTCTTTTGGAACTGGTGTCTTGTATCAGTGCATACTTTTATGTTTCTTTGGAGCAACATAATGTATTTATTTTTCATTTTTTTGACTTTATGGCAGGAAGAGAGAAACAACTTACACATTAAATCCTATATTTCAGACCAATCTCAAGAAGCTTTTGCTATATGGGTAAGTGTTGGCTCTTTTACTTACTACTCGTACAAAATTTGCAGGGTCTCTTCATTATTTCACTTGTGCTACTATTCCTTATTTTTTAAATTCTGACAGAAAACAATGTCAGAAATTATGTTCTCAGATTATAACGATAGATTTTTGGATACTGCAGTGTAGTTTTGCCAAGAGAACCGATGCCTTCGAATGTTACAGTGAGGCTCCCAAGCTCAGAGGATCTTGAGGCTTTTGCCCTAGAACAATGGGAGGTACAGAATTTATCCATATTTAAGTCAGGATTCTGTTTTCAGATTTTTTGGCCTGCCTCTTGTATACCATGGCGATCTGTATGATGTGTAGCTGTAAATTAGACATTCACAACTTCTTATTGTGCAGTTCTGTAATTTGGGTTACCCTTCTTAATGACTTTCTGTCATCTTATACCAGTGTTTCTTGCTGCAACTTATCAACTCATCTCAAATTGAAAGGCCGTCAAACATCAGTTCATCTATGATGAAAATTTTCCAGCGGGGGCTTTTGAGTCAAAGGTCCTTATTTTTGTATTATTATTTCCGGAAATACAAGCCTGTATTTCTTTTTCATAGTACTGTTTCGTATTTCTGATTATGAGGTTTTGCATCTTCTGTTTGTACAGAGATAAAGAAGCTCCAAGATTAACTGAAAGTGGTTTCCAGTTCTTGGTATGCAGTAAATCTCTTCAACTGCTAGCATGCAGCATGTATGCTGTTTCTTAGTTGTTACTAGATATTATTTCTGATATGTGAATAACCGCAGCTGATGGATACAAATGCGCAACTATGGTACATCATTAGAGAATACATCTCTAACTCGGAGGTAGGGAATCATCAGATTTTTAATTGCTGGTGAACGTGATGTCTTTTTGCTTGTTATAACTCTTATAAATATACTCTGAACTTTTAATAAAGACTCCAAACATGTTATCCAGCACTAGAAACGGCAAGATTCAGAACTGATTTCTGATCAAATTTCACATTTTTGTTCCAAAACAGTTTGAAGGTTTTTTCAATTTTTTTTCAGAGCTTAAGCATTCATATAATTGAGCATTCAAGTTAGAAGTTGAAAAGTGCATAATGACTATGTTGTTTGTGATTTTGAGAGTTGCCTGGTTCACTTGTGTATTGAGATGAAGCTAGTCCAACTTAAGTATTTTCTTCACAATAGCTTCTGTTCATTAGTTTCATCTTTTATCTGGTCTCTTATTATTATTATTATTTTGGTGCAGGAGCGTGGGGTAGATTCTGCAGATTTGATTTCATTCCTGCTGGAGCTTAGTTTTCATGTTACAGGCGAGGTATAAACTTTTGCACTAAATGTTTCCATAGGTTTTTTCTATAGAATCATTTTTATTATTTATTTTGTCAGTAACTGTTCCTTCCATGTAGGAAGTTTCTCTCACTTTTCGTTGTACTTTTCTTTATGTGTTAGGCATATAACATAAATACATTGACTGAGGTTCAGAAGAATACGATCAAGGATCTTGCAGATTTAGGATTGGTCAAACTTCAGCAGGTTATACTTTTGTGCTTTAATCTTGGTATATGATGTTCTTATAATCTCCCAGCTGATAGTTTAACTATTTCTTCACTGAAGTTTTAAATTGTTGTCTTTTTGGTGCTTATTCAGGGTCGGAAAGACAGTTGGTTTATACCTACTAGATTAGCTACTAATCTTTCAGTGAGCTTGACAGACTCATCATCAAGGAAACAGGTGTGCAATTTGTACTCATTTTAGCTCTGTCTCTAATTGATTTTTCTTTGTTCATGTTCTGCAACTGATTCCTTATCATCAATCATTTGCCTGAATGTGCTTTTCACCATGAAGAAACAACTTTGTCAACTAGTTGCACTTTTTATTTTCCTGCTTGTCCAAGCACATATGAGAAACTAATCTGCTCTCAAACTTGTGCTCAACTTTTGAAGGGTGATGGTGTTGGGAGATATATAGTTATAGATATTCTTAAGCATACAAAAATAAAAGAAAGAAATGTAAATAAATTCATCCTAGGTGACTGACTGTTTGGATGCTAGCCGACATTTAAATCTTAAAACTATTCTTAGTTGAATTCCTCTGTTTGATAGGAATACCTGTATTCGCTTCTAAACTTTTTCAAATTATTATGTAATGTAATCCTTAATTCTCAACATGACTAGGAATATCATGCTTTTTGCACTTGCTCAGCTTGTACGTTTTACATATTTTTATCCTCCAAAGAAAAGCTGTGTGCATTTTCATGGCTATATATGGTTACAATTTTTTCCCTCAATTTTTGTTTAGGGATTTGTGGTTGTGGAAACAAACTTCAGGCTGTATGCCTACTCAACATCTAAATTACATTGTGAAATTTTACGTCTTTTCTCAAGGTATGCTGACCGACCCCTTGATCAATCTTTTAATATCTGGTTTCTTTTACTCACAAGACATGTGAAAGAAGCATGCCATGCTAGTAATATTTTATTATCTGTTTAATCGTGTCCTGGACATTGCTGAACATATGAAGAGATGCATATTTTTCTTTTCCAATGTATTCAAGAAAGATGTTAGGAGAAGAAAACCAAGAATGAAAGCAATCAAGAAACTTTATGTACCCTAAAAATAATTATAGGCAACTATAAAAGCACTTCCCTGGTTGTATTTTTTTCGCAAAGAGCAAAGACTTGGCAAATGCATTTTTGGATCTCCTGCCCCTGAATTTTCTCCTTCTAGGAGTCAAGCTGGGGGGAGAGGTAGCATTTGGCTACAATGGATGGTCTTTTGTTGTTGTTGTGTTTAATTGGTAAAATGTATTTCTTATTCTACTTGCTGATCTGTTGGGTAAGTTTTTATAATTACTATTGCTATATTTTTCTTTTTCTACTATGCGCAGGGTAGAATATCAACTTCCAAACCTTATAGTTGGAGCAATAACAAAAGAAAGTTTGTATAGTGCTTTTGAAAATGGCATCACTGCAGATCAGGCAATATTGTCTTTTAGTTATTATACTTTTATTTATTTTCAGTGTGAATTATAGCACTTTTGTCTATGTTTTGTCTTGTCATGGAAAAAAGGGGTGGTGTATTAGTCGAGAGACCCAGGTAAAAATAAATAAAAAAGAAAGAAAGAAAAAGAGTACAGAGATAGAGCCTTTTGCTTCACATTAAGAATAAAGATGTTCTTCTGTAGTATTTTCTTGGCTTTTTCTTCATTCTAGCTTCGGGTCTTCCTTGTCTAGAAGATTTTTCAACTTCCCATATGCTCAGATTAATGAGTGTACATTCACTGTGTGCCTGAAAAAGGGGAAAATGAAACTTAAAGTCCAATTCATGTCAAAAGATGTGGCTTTAAATTGCTAAGCACCTTTCTCTGTACACACACACCCTCCGAAGTCCACGCATGTAAATTACATGGTGTACTATCTCACAGCAGAAATGGGTTGTTGATACTTTTTGGAATGTTGGAAGTCTAAATTTTGTAAAACTTTTTTTTTGGCAGATAATTTCTTTTCTTCAGCAGAATGCACATCCACGTGTTGCAGAGAGAGTACCATCTGTACCTGAGAATGTCACAGATCAGGTCAGATCCTTCTCTATCTTCTTGTTTGAATTCAGCCAGATATTGTGAGAGTTCAATTTGCTTGATTCTGATTGGAAACTTCCCAGCATCAAGCTCTGCTATGCTCTTTTATCAATATAAGGAAGCTCTCTGAATATCATAGTTATTAACTATGTTGCAAGGGATTACCAGTTATCTTAGTATTCTGACATTTTGGATTACACTCGTATCTGACAGATTAGGCTGTGGGAAACAGATCTGAATAGGGTTGAGATGACTCCAGCGTATCATTATGATGGATTTCCATCCAGGGTGACAATCCAGCTTACAATGATGTGTACATTCGGTTTTGTAATCTTAAGATTTGTAAGATTTTCCTTTTTACATCTGCCAGGATCTCTTTGAGGGTGCTTCTGACTTTGCACGGGGCTATAATGCTCTGCTATGGGAGGATCCAGAGGATTCAAAGAAGATGTCTTTAGTGGTCAAGGCAGAAAACCACATGCACATGCGAGAATATCTTAGCCGTCAAAGGCAGTAGCCCTGATACCAATTTTGCCCAACTCAAGTAGGAACTCGTAAATCTTGCTGCAGCAGAAAATGCTCAGTCTAGATCGTGGAGGCTGTTATTTATGAGTTTTCTTCTCTTATAGCTGGAATTGCTTACGAAGTCATACCTTTGACAGTATTAATAATTTGGGAAGATGAGGTGGAGAAGTTGCGATCAGATGATTGGCATGTTGCAGCAAAAATTTCAGGATCAATGAGTTAAGCTTGTGAAAGAAAAGGGCAGCTTAATGGAAGAGGCTCCGCCAATGAGTTAAGCTTATGGTGCATCCAAATTGATCTGCACATCTTGGCTGAATTTATCTATACGCTAGGAGATGTAAAATTTACTGCTGAACCTGACGAGAAATTTTTAAAAATTGAAAGAGAAGGGGGGTCACTGCCCTGCTTGTATTCATTCATAGACGGTAGCTAATGGCATTCAAATTTGCATTGCAATTAATTACTCAGGAAGTTAATTGATTCTCTTATAAAATTTTGGTTGCTTTTTTTTTTCAAGTCATGTTTTATATACCGGGAAGTCTCTAACGTCGTGTTGTCGGACCCATACATCAGTTTTATGTCTCCTTTCCATTGTCATTGTCGCTAAAAAGAAAGAAAATAACAAAATTGAAATTGCAATGGACAGAACGGTTTCTTAGTAGAAGTTTTACAATTCTATTGAAATTGCACAACATTTCACCTTTTTTTAGCCTTATGTGCTGTGAAAGGTCAGCCCCATGTGGTGGTGAGCTTAAGATGTCGTATATTTAAAGAGTATAGCTACGCGGCTATACTTTTTAAACATATTCGACATGTCATATATATAAGGCGTATAGCCGTGCGGCTATACATATATATATACACACATGACATGTCGTATATATAAATAGTATAGCCGCTCCCATGCGCCTATACTCTAAAATAAATTTAAACAAAAAAATCCCAATAAAGCCCCGCCGCTATACTATATTTTAAAAAAAAAACTATTTTTTAAACTAAGTATAGCCGCATACGATTTATATATATATATATATATATAAAACAACCCGCCTAGCTACTAGTGCCACATGTCAAAAACAGTATAGCCGTCGGCTATACTATTTTTAAAATAAAGATTAAAAAACCAAGTATAGCCGAAAGGCTATACCATTTTTGAAAAAACAATTAAAAGAACATCATATAGCTGCAAGGCTATACTATTTATAAAAAAACGAAAAAAAAAACCGCTAGAAATTAGGCGCTCATGTGTCAAAAAAAGTATAGCCGGCTACACTATTTAAAACAATTAAAAGAACATCATATAGTTGCAAGGCTATACTATTTATAAAAAACGAAAAAAAAAACCGCTAGAAATTAGGCGCTCATGTGTCAAAAAAAGTATAGCCGGCTACACTATTTAAAAATGAGCCGGTGCACAGCCGCACGGCTAAACTATTTTCTTAAAATAAACACAAAAAACCGGGTATAGCCGTGCAGCTATACGATTTTTTAAAATAAAAATAAATACCTGGTATAGCCGGCCGGCTATACTATTTGTTAAAAAAAAATACCCGGCTAGTTGTTAGGTTTCCACGTGTCAAAAAAAATATAGCCACCCGGCGATACTATTTTTAAAAACATGAAAAAACCGAATATAGCCACGAGGTAATACTATATTTCCTTCTTTATTTTATTTTATTTTGTTTGAAAAGGTAACACAACTTAAGAAAAATATAAAGTTAATACCTTGGTCCTTATTTAGAAAATAAAATTAATAAATACATTGTTGCGAGATGATTTGAATTTTATAAAAACCTGAAATAACATAGAAAATACATCAAATTAAATTCAAAGGCGAATAAATTGGGGAAAAAGAAAAGAAATGTTGCTGCCCAGGATCGAACTGGAGACCTTTAGTGTGTAAGACTAACGTGATAACCACTACACCACAGCAACCCGTTGGTAGAAATCTCGCAAAACAGAACTTTAAATTAATGCTCTCTTTTTGTATCGTTGCCCTTTTTGTTCCTGCGACCACATGATGGAACACGCCAACATATCACACGACAAAATCCACACACCCGAAAAAAATCATATTAAAAGACGCATTAGTCAGTTTCTTAGAAATTTCCTGCTTGGCGCCAAATTTCTTGAACAGAATTGAGTTGTACTTGTATCCCTCTCTTAAAGATTAAGAAAAATTTAAGAAGTAAAAACATCATCCAACTTAAATGTGACAAGGCAGTTGTACCAGTCATTTGCATGGGGGGTGCTTGGTTAATTTCATTATTTCTGGATTTTTGTTACATGATTGAAGTTTTTTTAGCTTGAATAGGATTTGAGGTCCAATTTTAATATATTAGCTTGGTGGGTTTTCTTGCTTTTTGTCCAAGTGCCCTGACAAAGAAGACCACAATGGCAACAATTGCAAGAATATGCCTGCAGTCATTACTTAAATTAGTGAATTCAGTTTTGGGAATGGTTGGAATTGCAATGGTTTTGTATGGTCTTTGGATGGTTAGAGTTTGGCTGAGGGACATGGACAGTTCATCCGTTGATCAAAATGATGCTGCTGCTGCTGCTGCTCCATGGTAAGCAAAAGCAAAACCAAATTCCATTGCTGACATATTTTCGCTGCAGAAACAGATTCTCTGTTTTTTACAGATATCGAAATCATCACTATTTGTGTTCTTCTTTTTTTTTGTGTTGTGTGTAATGCAGGTTTATATGCACTTTTCTTGGCGCTGGTGTTTTCTTGTGTGCCATTACATGCATGGGTTATCTTGCTGCAAAATTTGCACATGGTTGTTGCCTCTCTTGTGTATCCTTTATCGTGTGTGTGTGTGTGTGTATATATATGTATCTGTTTTTGAACATATGTTGACCTTGAACCAACTAGTATATGTTGATCATCTTTTTGGTTCTTCTGTTGGAGACTGCGATGGCTGCAGATATACTCCTAAATTCAGACTGGGAGAAGGTAAACCATCTTGGCAAACAGGCTTACAATATTCCTCCAAAATCAAGTGTTTCTTACTTTCCATATAACATTGTTCTTCATTTTTCAGGATTTACCCTATGACCCTACAGGAAAGTTCCATGATTTCAAAGATTTCGTGAAGTCAAATTTCGACATGTTTAAGTGGATAGGCTTGTTGATCGTCTTAGCACAGGTGCTTTTGTGTTTGATGTTTTTGTTCAAGCCACATTTATTTTCAAATAACAATATTACCACTGTGTTGAAACTGAAAACACATTATTTCCTGAACTGCATTTAAACCCAGGTAGTTAAAATTAAAATTTTATGATTTATTTTCCTCAAAATCTCAAGGATAGTTTAGACCTCTGTGATGTGATAAAGTCCATAATCTGTAGGGGTTTTCAATCTTATTGGCATTGGCTCTAAGGTCTGTAGAGCCAAACCAAGGATCGAGCTATGATAGCGATGAAGAGTGTCCCCCAGCACGACTCCCACTCATAAACCCTAATGTTGAACCGCTGGAATATATTGTTGCAGCCAAGAATAATAATTGGAATGTAAGAATTCATGCCTTACTTGCATATCCCACTCACTACTTGAGTTTTATGAGACATTTTCTTGTTTATGAATTTAACTTTTGATGCCTCATTTTTCTGTTTATCTTTCTCAGTCAAACAAGTGAAGAGATCAAAGATACTTGAGCTTTGTGAAAGAAGTCTATGGAATATGCAGTTACTGGTTGACATAGTACTTATGATACTACTAATTGTCAACAGAAGCTTGTGAGAGATGGGTTTCAAGTCTGGATATGTTTAACCATGTTGTCCTGTGTCTTTGGTTCTGCATTATGGTTCTTCATGTTGTCTGCTTTGCTACCTCAGTTGGTTAAATAAAATATCTTTTCCATCTTTAGAATGAAGAGAATAAAGACAAAAGCAAGAGAAAATATGAACTAACTTTATCTATTTATAATGTAGTTCATAACTTAAACAAATGTTCTTTCCCAATTGCTAATAAATGAATAAATAACTTCATATTGCTCAGTCTAAAGTCTATACTACAATACAATGTAAGATCTCACTCCTCAAATGTTACAAACAATGTAATCCAAGGAAAAATGTTACAAACAAGAGCAAATAAGAAAGGAAAAACCAGTAACCCATAAAGAACCAGGAAAGGATGCAAAACGGAAGAAATTTTGAAGAGAGCGTCTATTCAGATTTTGATGGCTTTCTCTTCATTCGACTGAACGGCCCGACTGTTCGATCCATTATGTACATGTAGATGACTTGGCTCCAAGATTTATACGACTCCAAACCCTCATAGTATTCTGGTGCAATGCCCTTCACCTTATGGAGCTTGCTCCCAGGAATTCTGGGGAAATCATGGTGCTCATTGTGGTACCCCACGCTCCAGGTCAGGAGATTAAGAGGGCCATAGTAAGAATATGTCTCTTGATCAGGGTCCAAGACATAATGCTCTGAAATGAAGTGACCAGCCATTGGGTGCATCCCACCCCCAACAAATGTAGAGAGGATCAAATAAGCAAAAGATTTCCACCCACAAAAATAGACCATGGAAACATCAAGGGCTATCTGAATGAAAAGGTTAAGGAACTCCCAATAACCAGGGGGCTTTGGTTTGAGAAACACAGGCCGAAGAGCATAGAAGAAGAGCTGAAGGAGAACCCAAATGGCTTTTTTTACCACATTTGTCACCAAATGGGCTTCAACCTTGCTCGGGATGTCCATATCAATTCCATCTACTCCTTGAAAACGGTGGTGCTCAAGGTGATATTTCTGGAAGGTGACAGACATGGGAACACCGATTGGGAGGTTAGCAAAAATACCGAGCCAACGGTTGTAGACTGGAGTTGAGAAGGCAAGATTGTGACTGAGCTCATGGATGGCCAAGAAGAGGTTGTGGTTGAGGAAAGAGCCAAAGAAGTAGGCTATTGCCAGTATCTTCAGCCAGCCTGCATTGTGGAGGGCTGTAGCAGTCCAGAGCTGAAGCAAGACAACCACTGTAATCTGCAGCACCATGATTTCATTCAAAGATACATTAATAAAAAAAATATAAGACAGCTGATGGAGAAGTGTAAGTTTAATTTTATCTCAAACCAGAACACTAACTAATACTCATATGTTTCCAGACTGACAAAAGTCTGTTAGTTTACAAGTTGATGTAAACTCGGGAAACCGAATCAGAAAAAACCACACCGAAACCAGTACATTAGCAGCATAACTCACCACTAATTAAAAACCCAATTTTCATGGACTTAAAACAGAACTCTGCAAATTAATAGGTTGAACTATGTTCTAAAAATCGAGTCAGCATGTCTCCGATATACGGTTGTTTGTGCATTTTGAGAGTCCATTCACACCGAAAAGCATGAGGAAGCATAATTCATAGCATTACAAGACCCCAACAGCATGCCCATTTATTCATAACATCTTAGAACAGCATAGTCGCTGTAAAATAGGACCGTTAGGAAGAAAGCTCAATTCTTTGGCTACCCAACTCAACATATGACAACTAGTTTATTTCTATATCCTTGAAAAAGATACTTAACAATCAAGTAAGAAACAATGACACCTCATTCCACACAAGCAATGCTGCACGCGATGTAGAATTTGTAAAATCACTAACTGTTGGAAAATGGATCCCGGACTCATACTCAATTTTCAATACAAAGATTTTATAAAATTTTAAAAAAAATTAACTAGAAAGAGGCGTGCATTGAAATTGCATAATAGAATTCCGAAAGCAGAAAACGAGCAAAAATCATCCCAATGATATTTTTGGACTCATCTACATTGTCTCAGATCTAAAACCAATGGAAAACAACCGAACAGAGGCAATACACGAAAAACCCAACAAAATGCCAATCACACACACAAAAACAAACTCAGATATGCATGAAAAGAACTTGTTTGTGGAAGTACCTTGAGGAAAGCCCAGGGGTCAGGACCAAAGAGCTCCTTTATCTGAGGGTACTGAGAGAGGATCTGACGGCGCCTAGAAGCGTGAGGCTCATCTGTATAAGACCAAAAAAAGTCAGTAGCCATCACTCCCTCCTCTTCTGCCTCTCTCTGTCCCCCTCTTCCCATCTCTCCTTCTCTAATAAAGACCCTTTCTTTCTTTCTTTCTTTCTTTCTTTCTTTCTTTCTTTCTTTCCCTCCTCTTTTCCTGCGTTTCTCTCTCTCTCCCTCTGATATAAATACGTTTGTTCTTCTTCCTTTCCTCCTGGTTATCTTATAAATCTGATGGGTTGGTTTGTTTGTTACTGAATTAAATTATGGGTTGGGTTGGGTTGGGTTAATAACTTAAAAGAATAGTATAGAATACTTGGATTGTGTTTAAAATTGGCAAAAGGAGGAGGCGGTGACTAAAATTAGAGAGGGGAGGCAAAAAAGCGTTTCTGTGATGTGTGGACTGTGGCCGATTTAACAGCTGGGAATTGTAATTGAGAAACTTCTTGTTGGACTTTCTCTGCCAATTGGGTCCTTTCCACTGGTTTCCAATCTTTATACGTTTTTCATATCTATGAATGACAAAGACAGAAAAAAGCCACGGAAACTAAAAATTATTCTAAAAATTAAATCTTTTTCCACATAACCTCGTACATGGTCAGCCACTCAGACTTTGCCACGTCGGCAATGAACCAGCCTTTCGACACTCCGCCTTCAATATCGCTTGTGTAAATTTTTAAATAATAAGAAACGTAGTGAAGCCCATTAAAAAAATGACTAAACCAGATGAGGCCGAGGAGCAGAGCCCACTCTTCTACAGAACCCCACCAAGTCCCAACTTCATAGGTTTGGTTTTGTTTCCCTACTAGGTTATCAAATGGAACTTGGTAAGTAGAACGAAAAGGGTACAAGGAAACATAAACTTGTCTTCTTCAACTAGGATTATCATCACATTGTGTTCACCCATCTCCATTGAGCCAGGGATTGCTCTATAACCCTACTTACATCATTACTTTTATATCTGGTTATCAGCTTGCTTGAAAACAATTATGCGGTCTAAACCATTCAAATTGAAAATTCTCAGCAACAAGGAGAGGATTTGTATATTAAAAAGACTAAGCCAACTTCAACGCTGTACAAGCATTTACAAATGTACTACATACAATTTTATAAACTCCTAAACTTCACCCGCCAGCACAAAATAACTCAGGCGAGGTCTTCTGAACAGGAGTGGGAAGATACCGACTTTAAACCCGACGAATGAATTTTCGGTCCTTATGTAATCAAAGGAAAAGAAACTAATTCATTAAATCGCCACTGGAGATTGTGGTTTTGGACTATGATTCAATCACCTTAGGTGGGAGTCATAAGGGTCAAAGGGGTTATCCGGTGTAACTAATGGCAACTTATCTATATACATGAAAAGCCTCCTAAGGTTCTCCCTCATCACTGTTTCCATGTCCACTATGTCCCTGCTGTCAGTGTATACCCAGAGATCACCCGAGTTCACTCTCTTAAGATGGTCACGGCAGAAAGGGCATGACTGAGATCTTGTTCGCCTGCAATGTGTGAACGAACCATTACTTTCAGACATTCATATATACACAGACATGAACCAGAAAATTCCATTTGTGAGGACGAAAGTATAAGAGAGAGACTTTGCTTACACACTATATACGTTTGAGATAATGGATTGCCTAGATTTAAATAAAATACAATTGCATTTATGATTTATCTATCCAACAGCGCATACTGCTATGCACATAAGAGAATTTCACAATTTTGTTTAGATATCGTGTAAAGGATATAATATAAAATAACATTTGAATTGAAATATATAATAACAAACACCTATATGGATAATCAAGGCATCAATTAAGAGTAAAAGCTAGCACCAACGGAAAAACACCATGGTAATTCAGAGCATATCGTTCACTAGGCCATACCACAATAAAAGGACAATTGTATGTGCCGCAAAAGCTGAATCTCTGATTTCCACTGAATCTTATTGACAAAAAAGGAGAGAGATATAGAGGAAAAAACCTGCAAACTAACTATTGAACCTAGGCGTCGCTCGTCTAAATAAAATTCACCATTATCACTCTTGCATGCAATCTCCAACTACCATAACTTAATACCATTTTGCTCATGATGCCATTGCCCAAAGTGCATTTCAAAAGAACTCCCCAGACAAATATAACATGGTGAAGAAAACGTATTGATAACAAGATTTAGTATGACAACAAAAATTTGACAATAATGAATTGCACCAATGATCATAAATGCAACAGAACAGAGAAATAATTTCATTAGACCCTCTAATGTACTCATGGTTTTCATATAATTGCAGGGCTTAAACTTATATGAACTATTTGATAGAAAATGCAACATAATTTTTAAGTACGACTGAAAAAATGAATCTTTCGAGGCAAGTACCAGCAATATCACAAAGTAGCAGGCTAACTTTAATGTTTAAAAAAATCTAGAACTAGTCAGAGAGAGAGAGAGAGAGTACCAATCACGGTAACATTTCAGGCACATAGCATGGTTGCAGTTAGGCAATACAATTTTACTATTTGTCTCCATGCATATACCGCATTCCTCCTCTCTTTCAATGTCTATATCAGAACACTGTCGATTTTCCTCATCATCTCTTTTTCGATACCTTTCCATGCATACCGCCTTCTGCTTTTTATCTTCACTGTCAGTGACACCTCTCTGAAGTTGCAACAACGAGGGATAAATAACAGCTGACCACAAAATGAGGCATCAGTAAGAAAAGAAACACACAAGGGCTCAACAAAAACCAACTAGCCAAACTGCTGAGATCAAAAATTTACCATAGAACTCTCTGATGCTTGCTTTCCTTTCCTTGGTAGACATGATGGTTGTTGAGCCATCCACATAAACCTGTAGCATAAGCCAAAATGCGATGGTCACCCACATCCATGATTGGAATCTAACTCAAAGAAATAGAAGCCATCGGAAGCTACAAGCTTCAACCTTGTAAATTAAAATTCTTAACAGCCCAAGGGCTCCTGCGAGGTTGCAGTCAGTCCATTGCACCAGAAAAAGGAAGAGGTGAGCAGCTGGACTGTATGACATTCTCATCTGAAGACAAGCACCATCATACTCCCTTGGATAATCCGAGGCCCTGCAGCTCACACATCTAGATAAGGATTTGAATATAAAAGGAAGACTAATTATCAGATTAAGCCACCAAAATCATGACAGATATCAGCAAATCATACAATGTACCAACCCAACAACTCCCTCTCCGCCTATCTCTCAATAAAATGTCTATGAAGCATAATTGCAACAGTCTGTTAAAATTATGATCAAGCATTTTTTTTCACAAATCATCTACTATGGAGTATCCAAAAGAATGAGAAAAACTGCATAGGACCAAACTGTGGTATTGTAATATGAAGTATCCAAAAGAATGGGACTATCACTACAAGGCCACAAGCAGGTTTATTTGTAAAAAAATAAAAGTAAAAATAAATAAATAAACAGCACAAGCAGGTGGAACCCAGTGCCCACGTTAACTCATTACTCACTGACAATTTTGGTTTGCCTTCTTCCTCCTGACAATCCATCCAGATAAGGATAATGCACAAATAAATATCCACTTAAACTAACGCTTTAATGTTTAAAAAAAAAAAAAACAATCGCATTCCCAGAATCATATCGTCAGTGAAAAATAAATGAACCCATAGAAACCGCGAGGCCAAGATATTTTCTTTTTGTTTTCATGAAAGGGACCCAGAAACAAGAAACCAATAGATGAGCGAAAAAAGAAAGAAAGAAAAAAAGGCAAAATTGAAAACTTTGTGATCCTGCCACTACTTGAAGTTAAACGGAAACAAAACTTTGTGATTCTTCCATAATTTGCAGAATAATAAAAACAACCAAAACAGAGCTAGGATTGATCTTTAGGCTGTTCATTAAATTTTTAAAAGGAAAAAAAACTAAATTGACAACCCGAGATATAAATAAATCAAAACAACCAAACTGAAAGGGAAAAAAAA